>OU452222.1:26057360-26120538 GCA_911728455.2 Marthasterias glacialis | reverse complement strand
ATTTTTTTTTTTTAAATGAGGACCGCAAATAAGCAGTAGAGCTGTCTGAGTTACCCTGCATAAAGATTTGCCACAAAAAAATAATACCAGTATAAATACAACACAAATCAAATTACAAATGCTATAGCGACCAATGCTTCCTTTGACTAAAAGGGAGTCCAGATGGAGCAGTTATGATTTCATCTTGAAGTTAACAGCAGTTTTGTATAATGTAAGCCCTTGACCCTGTTGGTATGTCATTACGTCACACGCGTGCGCATCTGCTGCACGCCTAAAGTTTTTACTACTTCCGGTTCCAAAACCGGCGTACGTTTGCTGTGTTATCTTACCGAAAAGCACTTATTCTTTCGTCCAAAGACATTTCTTATTTCTGATAAGACCTTGAGTCTTGCAAGACACGCATGAAAGGCAAGTCCAGAAGTTATGTTGTTCTTGAATAAGACAACAAGTTCAATGCATTTCCTATGGGCTTTCTCGCAATCGATGGAGCCAGTTGGTGTGCAGTGGGCGCGACTTACAGTGGAATTACGTCACACTTACCAACAGGATAGTAAAACTTTTGTTGATTTATAGAGTTTAAAATGAAATATGCCAATATGAACAATTTTGCCAATTTGTTCAACACTGTATTTATACCGATCAAAAGAGATGTAAGACGACTAACAAAGGCATTTTTCTTCTTCTTTTTACGGATATAATTCAAAGTGAATGAGCACACCGGTAGCAATGGGCCTTTAATGCCAGCACACTTGTAGGCCCCATACCTTATTTTGATTCACAGGTAGTAAACGAACACAGTAGTTGCAGCTTTGCCGCTATTTTCAGTCTTGTACCTAATCTTCATTGAAAGTCAGATTAGGAGTCAAGATGTGGAGGACAATTATAAAACAGCTTGAATCAGTGAGTGTAAGAGAACCAGTACAGGCTGCGTTGTACCTTAACTTGATTCATAGAGTTAAATAACAACACCAGCAAATTTACAAAGCTGTGCCACATTTTGGTAAAGAAATAGCTAAGGAGACCAACAAAAGCATTTTGTTAAAGTAACGCTTTGATTTAACATGAATAAGTGAACCAAATACAGCAGTTTTGCCTTAAAGTCTATTACAAAGTACATTATCTTGAGTCACAAGGATAGCCTAAAAGTTGAAATGGTTTTGCTGACACTATCAATGCTTACATTCTTTGACTTCAAGTGCATTTATGTATATTCCGAGCCACAGCTTGGACCCATCCAGGCGACCACGGGGTTGTTATGTCAGTTACTTGTTTATGATATGAACTATTTCAAGGAAGTCATAAAACCCATGATTATGATCGTGCCTGTCTATCAGACCACACTCGTAGTTATGCTTTATTATCTGCAAATATAATATTGAAAGATATAAAACGGGTAGATTTATTAGCATATTTCTCACCAGATGGGAAATGCCGGAAATTTTATGGGTTAATTTTGCCATAAACAGTGTACTGTAGCGTGCATTCACACCGTGAGAGCTTAATCTCTTTGTGGCCAAGGCTGTTGTTTTGTTTTGTGGTTGTTATAATTCTGCATTGATGAAGTCCAAAGTGTTTTTCTTCGTTACATTTTGGCCCATGTAAGTCCTTCATAGGCATTCATGCAGTTATGCCATACATTAGTGTTATTTAATGAGATCAAGAGTGATTGGCTGAAAGTTGATGAGAGGTCATGACCTTGAACTGTTCTCTGTGGCCAGTGGCTAATTTTCCTTCCAGACTTCGGTTTGATGGTCAACAAAATGGCTTCATCAAGTTAGAGTCAGGTATACCCACCATTCTGCTGCCAGAGAGGGGATCCATTGCTCCAAACTCACTCCCAATGTTCCCACCGTCACACCTCAGTGCACTTTACCCATCACCATCCATTCTTAACAGCTTATTGCACTCTCCAGTATTGGAATCCAGCGGTCCCTTTATGAGCGCACTGTTCGAGACGTTGAGTACCGGCAGCGGTTCCTTTCAGAACCATACATATTCAGGAGAGTTATTCACATGGTGTCACCTATTCCTAACCTTTCTGTGAGGCAGTGACGCCCACCCCTTTTGGGTCTGGTAGTGTGTCACTAGCTAGAGGCATTCCTGTTAGCCTATGTTTAAACAAATATTGTATACGTTGATGTCACAGGAGTGACGACTTTTATTATTTCCTCGTTCATCAAAAATCGAAGCATCTGAAATTGTGGTTTTCCAGTGAAACTCCTCTTCCGGTAAATACCAAGGAAGTTGGCCCAAATGGTTCCATGCTGACAAACACTCCCAAGAATCTCATCTTCCCATCAAGATATAAGAATATAATGTCACCTTGCTTATAAAAACAGTAATCTTGTGTATCGGCACTCCAGGGCAAATCCTTGGCAGGCAAGATACTGCGCTGGTCTTGTAAGAAATTTGTACATTTTGTATCATAACAACCAAAATGTGATCTATAAATGTAAGGGCAACAGTTGCACAAGTTTTGCGATGTGCTCCTTTTTCATATAAAAAAAGTTGGTTAAAAAAATCGTACGGTGCAGTTTAATATTTTGTGTTTTCTTCCATTGAGTTGTGTATAAATCGCGCCTGTAAGGAAGTCCAGGCTTTTGACTCTTTTGTAAATGCATGTCATGTCACGGGTTTTTTTGCTGCAGTTTTTATACATTTCTATGCTGATTGCTGATGCGTGTCTTGAAACATATTTAACCAGCTGGCCATGTTTTAAATAGTTTTATTCAAGATACAGAGTTATCAAGGATTTAAGTTCATTTTGGTTGATCCTATACTTATCTTTTAGCATTCATCTCTTGGCTTAAAATTCGACTAAAACGTCCCTCTTGGATGGGGTCCAACTTTTGTTGTGAAGAGAAGCCAAATGTTTGCCGTCTACAAAATTGATCACATTGTCAGTTTTTGTGACCTGCAATTTGCCGGGGTCCTGGCCCCGAAATTGATCGTGATCATGAAACACTGGGATCCCTTTGTCTCGGAAAAATTTGTGAAATAAAACAGATGGGGGGATTTTTTTTAGGGCCAGTGCCCGAGCTAGAAATTGGTGTAAAATGATCATAAATGTATATTATATTATATTTTGTTTCTTTTGGGATGGCTTGTGATGTGAAGAATTAATGCATGAATGGACAATTTTGTAATGTTAGTTTTAGAGGCCCCGATTTCATAAAGATGTTGCTGAAGCAGAAACTGTTGTTTGTACGGGGGACCAGCGGCGAACGGTGTACATAAGCATTGCTTTTTAGCAGGTGTCCTGTTTCAGCTAAGCAAATTTTGGGGGTTCTGTCCTTAGCAAAGTTGATGTTGAATAAGCAGTGAGGAGAAAACTGAGTCTGCACATGCGGCTACCCGATTATAAGCAGAGTTTGTTGACCTTCAAGCAAAATGTTTCTGAATGGTGCAACTCATGAAATTGACTGCTATTGTCGTGACAAAATGTACACCTTTGTTCATTGACTAACCCACTTTTAATTGATGAATGACTTGAGACAACCTGTTGATGGCGAGGGCCCGGGCAAACAACCTCCCATTTCACTGAGACCTGATAAAGAGCAGAGATCCTTTTATATCTTTTGTCGTACGAGACGTCAGCTGGTTGGTGGTGGTCCAATACAACCAGGTGTGGCTTTTCCTACGAATATCGTCTGAAGTTGATTATTAATTGCCCCCGTTTTGGAGTCTTTTTTGTGGATTTAAAACTACAGCATAATATAGCCATCATCAGTGTTGGAGGGGGTATGCGCAGTAAGGCTTCACGCATCCTTAATCAACAGCAGGCCTGATTGCTTCGTTCTTGAAAGGGCAAGAACACCAGGGCATTTTCTCCATGGTAAATTTCTATTGGAACACTGTCCTTAAAGGCACCAAGGCAATGACCAAGGGCAACGGAGGCAATTGCCTCCGTTGCTTCCATGAAGTATCAGGCCTTTTTAGCAGTGTCTAGTCCTATATACATGTATAACATGTAAAACAGGGAGTGTTATTTTTCATTTGACTCTGGATTTGAGGCTTTGCGTGGTGAAGATAATAATGTGATAATTATTTTATATTGGCCTACACCATGTATTAATCGCTTCTGGGAAAAATGCAATGGCTCTTTAAAAAAAAGCTGTTTTGTTTGTTCTCAACATTTCGACTATGCATGCATGCTTTACTGATGACAACAAAAGTATTTTAGAGAGTTCCTAAGCATCCCCACGTCTTCCTAGAATAGAGTGTTGTACCCGAAATAATGAATTGTTTTAATACGGTCTTCTGAATTATTCTGTACTCTATACTGCACGTTTAACGTACAAGTGTTGTTTATTCTATACGTACAAACACGTATTCTGTGTGTGGTATCCTTTGGTCTACTACTACATACAGAGCTTGAGGACGTTGTGTGATGATGCATTATTACGTGGCTCGTATTGATAGTCATGTTCATTAAATAGTCAAGATCTGGTAGATGTATGGGCTGCAGATGTCTAGACCCAGCAGAATGAGTCTTGCCAAATTGGCCCAAACGAAGTAAACAATGTTGTGTCACAGGGTATTCTCGAGCTTTTTCTGATGACATGAGGTAGTTCGTTGATAATATAATGGATACTTGCTCAGAATAAAAATCACACAGACATCGAAATTGAGTTGATCCTTTCCTCTATAGGAACATTAATATTGTTGATTTAGCCGTTTAATGGAAGATTTTTGAATAACAATATTATTGTTCATAGAGGAAAGGATCAACTCAATTTCGCTGTCGCCCTTGATCTTCTCTCTCCCTACATCCCCAGCTGGGGCGATCAGAGTGTAGTAATTAGTGATAAAGCACTTAGCCTAACTTTGTACTTTTATCACTGCGTACAATAAATTCCTGTGTGCCAATGTGATCCTGAGGCTTTTTCCAAACCTCGGCTCAGGCTCAGGCTCAGGCTCAGGCTCAGGCTCAGGCTCAGGCTCAGGCTCAGGCTCAGGCTCAGGCTCAGGCTCTGGCTCAGGCTCTGGCTCTGGCTCTGGCCCAAGCTCTTGCTCTGGCTCGGGCTCAGGCTTAGGCTCAGGCTCAGGCTCTGGCTCTGGCCCAAGCTCTGGCTCAGGCTCAGGCTCAGGCTCAGGCTCAGGCTTGGGTTCTGGCCCAGGCTCTGGCTCTGGCTCAGGCTCAGGCTCTGGCTCTGGCTCAGGCTCTGGCTCTGGCTCAGGCTCTGGCTCTGGCCCAAGCTCTGGCTCAGGCTCTGGCTCAGGCTATGGCTCTGGCTCGGGCTCTGGCTCTGGCTCTGGCTCTGGCTCAGGCTCTGGCTCTGACTCTGGCTCAGGCTCTGGCTCTGGCTCAGGCTCTGGCTCAGGCTCTGGCTTGGGCTCGGGCTCTGGCTCAGGCTCTGGCTCTGGCTCTGGCTCTGGCTCGGGCTCAGGCTTAGGCTTCGACTCAGGCTCAGGTTCAGGCTTTGGCTCAGGCTCAGGCTCGGGCTTGGGCTTGGGCACGGGATCGGGCTTGGGCTAAGTTTGTAAAAGCATCGTGCAAAAATGATGACGGAGTAAAAGCCAGGGTCGGAGCCAAATCCTAGGTTTGGAAAAGGCCCCTGTCTCCCAGTATTTTGAGTTTCGAGTTCGGCCGCGTGTGAATTGGCGGCTTCGGCTACGTCTACGGCTGGATTGCTGCGTCATCATGCGTCGAAGTATAGGATGTCCATAGCAAAAGCAGTAGCCGTAGCCGTAGCCGTAGCTGTATCCGCCATTTTGGACGGCCTTATAAACTCCTCGCTTGTAACGTCACGGCCGAAGGGACAACACTTGGGCAGCCATCAATAATGAAAAACAACTTGATTAAAGACTATTGAAAAGAAATCACCCGAGATCTTACGCTTGTCCCCTTTTGTCAATCATAGGTCCCAATTTCATAAAGGTGCCCTTTACTCAGATGCTAAGTACCAGGGAAATAAGCAGAAACAGACTCTTAGACGAAATTGCCATGTAATTGCATTATAGTGGCTGGTTCCCTAACTTTTAAGTTGCAACTAAACTTGTAAAGCAATGATTTGCGCTTGACAACGCAATGGAATTGGATCCGGATGACAAAACTTGTGTATGTAGACGTCTCTCAAGCAGCTCGTCATCAGGTTGACAAACTTTTCCCGAGCGTCCATCAGCCACCGGAGTTTACACTTGCTCCCGTTCTGCTCCCCGAAGCCCTCCGAGGGTGAACCTAAGAGCGCCGGGATCAAACTACCCTCACTCCCACCGCGCTCCAGTTACCTGCGCTGGTTACAAAATACATAATTATGATTTACAATACAAATGCCCCACGTGTAAGCACATCTTCAGTGTTTTAAACGAGCGATCTTTAAAGAGAAAGATTATCCGCCGCGATTGACTTGAAACTCTAGGTGGCTCATCAAATGTTAGTAAACCGGCATCGGCATGTCCGCGTGTACGCCATATATATCCGAGATGGTCGGTGACAGATCTAATTAAACCTCTGCATGGAAGCCTCTATCAATAATAATTGTACCGCATACGTGAAAGACGAGCTACCGGGGGGTCCCGTACAACATTGACCGTAGCTCTTAATTTTCCCCCCATAATAGCGGCCCAACAGTATCGATGCTAACTCGAAAAAAAATATATTAGCAAGCAGTGAATTGTACCCGCCCGATACCCCTATTAGAATTCAATACCCGCTGATTGAGCGGCTGCAAAGTGCCCTGTATTTTCGTCAGGAGGTTTCCCAGCCCTCAAGTCGGTTGTCATTTCAGAAAATAAGAAACTGAAATAATCCTTGACCCGTGGTGAAGAGGCCGCCCCTCCACCCCCGATCCACGTCACTTTTGGGAGGGCACTCAATCAGCCAACTATTACCCTTTTCACTATCAAAGTTCGTTTGAAATTCGGTCCGCAAAGTTTTTTCCTCTTGCAGGTTCGTCCCCATCACAACCATGAAAGTATAATTTTGAATGCCGACAATATAGGTCAACCACGGCCCACTGTAACTGCGCGTATACACTTGACGCGATACGCAGTTTGCCACTAATCAAAATGGGCATGCTTGTTCGGACGAGGGTTGCATTGTAAAAGTGGCCTAGTAATGACAAAGATTAGCTATCTACTTACTTGCGGAAGAAGCAACCACAGTTCAAGCATGCCCTGCCGGCCGTTCAATGTTACTGTGTGTTTTTCCTTCCCCCTTTACGTACGGTAGCCACTTTAGTTGAACCAGTTGTGCCGCGATGACGGCACTAACGGCTGGGTCTTTGAATCAGTGTAGCAAACACGTGGCGCTCTCTTAAAAAGCCAAGCACAGATTATGTAGAATGGTACTGTTGATCCGCTGTTTTAGAAAGATGGGCATACAACAAAGGGCTTAAGTTGTATTGTTCTTCAAAGGGTCGACAATAAAAGTATTTTGGTGTTAAAACATTCTGAATGGGTACAAGGGTTCGATTTTTAAAGATAGGCCTATTGATTGGCTATGGTGGCCCTAAGGATACAAGTTCGTGTTAACGTTTCCAAATTTGTCCCTAGTTTAAAGGAGGTATTGAGTGCATATCCTCGTGCAACTCTCGCCCTTATCAAATCGCCTACCGGCACCAGATTTCCCTGAATGCAATTCTGGGAATGAGGCTGCTAGAGCCGATAAAGCTACGGGTATCTTAGTTTCAAGCCCCCATTACCCCCCTGCTGGCCCTCAAATCATGGTGTCGCCCTCCCAATGTATCTGTACTCGCAGTTAGGACAGCTCAGTACCCTTCCTTCATGATTACCTCTCCCTGGTAATTCCCCCACGAAGTAGGGTTTTCCCCGCCCCCCCCCCCCGCCCACTTTGCCATGTGTGTGTCGTACTTCCCTTCATTGCCTCGTCGTAACATGCTAATGCCTCCTTTTGCCGCGGAGTTTACCAACCCGGTAAATCAAGCTATTTATTGAACAGAACTATCAAACCTGTGGGCGATATTCTATAGCCGATAACCTTAGGGTATAGTGTAGGCAAAGATCGAAGTTAACCGCAGAGGGACCACACGGAATGAGAGCTTTCCGAGGCAGGTCGTGGGTACCGACTGGTGAAGTTAATACATTAGGCTGATAGCCGTTTGGTATAGTGATGCCCGTGCATAATTTGTCAACTCGCAAAACGCTGGCCAGGTGATGTTGGCTCGTAAAAAATCCTAGCTTTTGTTTTTATCGGCATTATCTTTGTTGACCTGCTTATTGTGAGTACTCACTCCAAGGAGGGCGTGTGGTGTGGTTTTTTTTTCTCTGTCAAGTTTAGTTAGTAACGGGACCAAAGGCCCTGGCCAGTGTTTTTAGGTCGATTTTTTAACCGTCCAATTGATGCATATAAGAGCCGGATGCTGTCGAGTTAAACCATGTAAAATCAGGATTTTACCAGGCATGTGGAGGATCCCTGATGGTGGCTCTGTACACATTGCCTAATTTAAAGAGAATGTTTTCTCTTAGGGTTTCACACGCTGCCGTAAGCTCTTTCCGCGGTCATCATTTCACTAAACTCAAGCCCCGTTACCGGCCACTGCGGACTCGTTACGGAGAGCCGTATAGCGTGATGATCAACTCCCACGGTCGGTAACCCATCACACACGCAACCTTCGCTACAGCAAAAAGCTCTGATTTCTGGGACCATATGCGTCTGTAAAGAAGTAGAAGAAGATGAAGAGTAAGAAAAAAGAGGGCATAGCGAGAGAGAGAGAGAGAGAAAGAGAGAGAGAGAGGGAGAGAGACTAGAGAGCTGGCTAGCCCCCATGTATATTTCATAACGCGTCGCGATATCCCGAGTCATCCATCATCGGGAACGGAAGACACCGCGAGTCGAGAATGGAAACCAGGTCACGTTATTATATGTAACGGGTTTTGGCTATATTAAACACCGCACACGAACCGGGGAGTATATGTAAAATTGATTTCATAAAATGGACGACACGACGAAACGGATGGACCCTGACAGCGACGTTTCCCGCCCTTATCCATCTCCGTGTGTTTACACGCAATAGGGGATAACACAGAAATCTACCCAGATAGACGGAACTGGTATGTTTCGACTGTTGTGGGCTTAGCTGTTACTTTAATATGAATTTTAATTCGTTTTGCGCCATGGGCGTTGACGGTATTTTGAAGTTTTTTGTTTGTTTTTTGTGGGGTTTTTTTTAAGTCAAAGGATAGTCACCTACGAGATGAGGATAAGCATTCTGAATGATTATTAGAGATTTTGAATTCATTGAAAGCTTTTACAAGAAAGGAATTTGGACACTAGTGTTGACAAAATAAATGAAAACTGTGACGACTTCAAAATTAATCAAAACACACGATTTCGTGTTGTCAACAGTTTTAATGAGGGCAACTTCGATCGACTCACATATTTCTTTTCAAACTGGAACACGGCCATCCAGAAACTGTAGTAGATGAACAAGAATCCCGTTTAGATTACACGATTCAAGGAAAACCTCACAAACACTTCGAGATTTGGCAAAATCAGAGAGTATTGTCCCGGGAATTTTGATGGTTACTATGCCGACAATTTTAATTTCATGCTGCAAATTAAACAAAACCCCCTCAAAAAGCCTGCATTACATCCACGAAAGATAAATTTACCTAGGCCTAGATTTGATGTTTAAAAGGGTATACACGCTCCGCTTGCAACACGCTGTCGTGAAAACCACATACACATCGTAGCCGAAACGTCGGTACTCTTGAACTCAAGCAGGTTTTTTTTTTAGGGCTCAAAAATTGTTATCTGTAACTTAAAATAACAAATCAAACCAGTTTATGTGAACAGAAAAATTATGTGCAATTTTGTAGCAAATATTTGTGTTTTGGGATAATGGGGGTAGGATATTGAAAAAGTTACCACAGATCATATTATCAATTTATTCCTGTGGTGGGTTTATTTATTTATTCCTTTACCTTTTCTTTTTGAGGTTTGTTGTGACCTATATGGCATAGGAGGCATTTCTTAAACCCTGTCATCTTCACCCGATATGGTGAGATGTTAGTTGTTCATATAGACCCACCTGTAATGTCAGCCGGGCTTGCCTAAAGGTTCCCAACACCTGTATTGCTCCTGGTTTTATTAGCCTCATCGGCCACCCCCCCCCCCCCCCCCATACACACACCACCTGGACTCGCAAAAAAAAAATCTAAAATCCTTTCCTCTTTTTCCAACTGATTTCATCTTTCTACTGAATTGTAGCTCTCATTTCTTCAAGTAGACCCAGGATGTCTTGAACCTGCGGGCCTAGGCCTATATTGTTTACCATAGCCTGCAGAATATTGGGATCGCATTCACAGTCATAATGGGTGACATTGGCAACGAGGGGGGTATACACAGACGGAGAGAGAGTGCCACACACCTTGTTGTTCCACTCTTTTCTCCCTGCGACCTATTTTCGTCCCCCGGAGCAAAGTGGTAATTCAAAAAACAACTTCACCCGGGGAATATAATGTCATGTTTTGCCATTAATCCACGCCAGTCTTGGCTGCCGCGTCTCTTCTGAAGAAAAAAAAACCCGGATACAATATTGAAATATTCAATGAATTGTATGCTTGATAATATCAAAGCAACCCAGTCTCCGAGCGGGCGATGATGTGGTGGATTACGGGCGCTTTATCCACTGCAAAATACCTCCAACACCGGGAATTAGAATTGCCGTTCATAATTCTTCACATTTTTAGCTAAGACAGGAGCTTTCCCGACTTACTGTGAAGAAAAAAAAGGAAGACAAAGCAAGAATGGAACAAAACGGCGCGAGGGTGCGAGGAGTAACGCGGGCGCCCAAGTAAAGAAAAGGAAGAGAGGAAAGCCAAATCGCCGCGGGATTCGACTCATCCGACCCATGGTGGAGATTTGACGGAGCGGCAAAATAACTCCTGTTTGCAGATTTAACCCACAAACATCAGGTCTCACATGGAAAACATGGAATCTTCAAAACACAGCCGCGGGCTTGAATTCTCGTGCCGTTTTTGAATCATTTGACCTAAAACTGCTAAACGCAAACATATCGAAGATAACGCCCCTCTTCGTCGTAGGTGTACAGGATTCCGCACGGCGTGTGTACACACGCCGCTCGATGCATCCAAAATAATTTCCGCGAGGGGGGAAGATAATTACTTTTTTTTCACTTACATTAACCCAATAGCGGAATCCATGTATTCTCACCGATTTTTCCTGTCTTATACCCGTTTTCTTAAACTGAAGAGGTGCGCAGATTTGTGAGAGCTTTCTCATTGGAAATCCCCGGCCAGTGGATCTCAAGTCGCCCGTATTAGTGTAAAAGAAGATTTTCTCACCCGTTTAAATTCCTCTTAAATATTTATTTTTCCCCGTATCCAGGTTGTCGGATTCTTAAAGTTGACGAGAGTTAATTGGGAAAAAGTCGACAAGTAGGACAGGGGCTTCATACGGTTGTAATAAATTTTAATGGCGTTGATTTGTCACGAAGGCCTACCCGAGGGTGGATTGGGGGGTGGGCTGCAAACAGGGGGATACGTCTTCAAACGGGGATTATCGGTTCCCCCTTTATCCGCCGCCGACCCCGAATATGTTATCAATCTCTGAAGATTGAAACATTGAACATGCTCCTCAATGATGTATTATTCAAGAATTTTGATGATAAAGATAAAAGCCATATAGTCTGGCTCCATTAATAATAGACAATAGTACCAGGCATGGTTGGGTTTACACTGCACATCTTGTATTAACGAGTTACCGAAAGCTTGTGTCTATATATAAAAGACATTCACAACATTCAAACTTGGGGATTAAACAAACTCTTATAGACCGTACGTATTCTTGCTGAAAGTTGTGTCATGATGACGTACATTAATTGTTGTAATAATTACATCCGGGACTAACAAACAAGGTGATTATTTTCCTCTTCAATGATGTGAGAAGTTGTTTCTTAAAACTATATGAATAGGACCATAAATTCTTCTTGTTACAACAGGTCAACAATTTAATAGCTTAAAATTTCCATAATTTTCATAAATAACCTATTTCCTAACGTTTTATTTGTATTTTGCCGTCTTCTTACAGAAGACCAAGTGAACAATATAGAATATGGAATATTATTTTGCAAAATGTACAATAATTTCAATCATGCGTATATCGGTAACCTTTTTGAAATATCGCGAGTAAAAACAACTTACTTTATGAAGTGTTGCTGTCGCAGTGGCGTAACCAAACATTTTCGTTTAGTGGGCAAACGGGGGCAATGGCATAGTTTTGATCAGGCTACTTAATGTATGGAATCATTCGTTTGTGAATTTATTTCGATCTCAATTTGGGGAAACAAGTGGGGCCTGGGGTAATGGTTCTGAGCGGGGGTGGGGCTCCTGACCCCCTGCCCCCATCTGGTTACGCCACTGTAGGCCGACTGCCGCCTGCTGGAAGTAAAACAGCTGAAATTCTATAAAAGCAGAATAAGTTATGTAAAATGTTCTACAGAATGTTCTGTGGAATGTTCTGCAGAACGTTCTCTGCAATGTTCTGTAGAACGTTCTATACAATGTTCTGTAGAATGTTATATATATAATGATATGTAGAATGATATATAGAATGTTCTGTAGAATGTTCTGCAGTGTGCACAGGGAACTGAATCCATTTTCTTGTACTTTTTTTTAAAATGTATAACACTATTACTAACTGGTTCTATGTTTTTGTAATGGTAATTTATTTTACTTGTTTATTAGGGGAAAAAATTTCTGTATGTTATTTGTTTACTTCTTTGTTTTGTTTCTTGGTTACCTTCAGATGTAGATCATGTTTATCGTTACCAAGCTCCGGCCAACACTGTGTTATAATGATTATGCTCATATATTTTTCTTGACCCAAAACGTTTTGATCCAGTTTTCTATTTGTGGCACAATATCATTAAAGAAATACCCTTGACTATTCTAATTCAAAACTAACCAACTCTGACTTAAGTCCACACCCCACCCTTAAAAATAAGACGATATTTTAATGTCCCTATATACATCCCCGACCCCCCCCCCCCACCCGAACTTCCGTTTCGCCAGAGTTCGGATTTCACCTAAAGTGTTAAATGTATTAAAAACCAAATTCACGACGTTTTGTTAAAAAATAATGGAGCTGTCAATGGCAAATGGCAATTTTGTGTACATCCACTCTCCGACGGGACAGTGATGGAGCGTAGCAAGTATTGCGAATTCAGTGCACTGTCCCGGCTCCGACATTCAACGTATCATAACCGACAGCTCACATTCTTCAAAATAAGTGGCTTAAGTGAAACTCTGTTTCTTACTCACCTTCTTCCATTGACCTGAGCTCCTCTGTGTTATGTGTGTGAGTGTGTTGAGACATCATCCAGTTGGGGGGGACTGGCTCTTTCTTTTGTCATCTTTTTGTTATGTTTCTGTCGTTCAGAAGAAATATAATAACGGGTTTGCACTGATGGGTCGGGGTATTGTAGAAAGGATATCAATACACAACTGTTCAACATCCTAGCAAAATGCCAAAGAGTTAAGTAGAAAATAGTAGCACTATCAGTTGACGAACAGAAAATCAGCGGGAACCAGTGGTTAACATTGTACAATAATACATGACACTTTGGCTGGTAACCGTTTTCTGCTGAGCAGAACCCAGTTTCCGGCTCAGTAGATTTATCGGGCTTAGTGGCTTTAGGAAATTGGGTCCTCTGCAGATCACGAACATGAACAAAGCCACACACACTTTCCCCCCATACACACCGTCTCCCTGATTGGTCATAAAGTTTAGCAGATTATGGTCAACGCCAGCTTTTCGTAACAAGGCCAGCGATTGGACGGCTGAAAGAGACGCAGCTGCTTAGCCACCTGTGAATATGTTTGTGTCAGTGCGCGCCATTTGCAGGATGGAATTTTATCGGACAATAAAGTATCTTTACCTTTGAGATTCTCAAACCATGTTTATTATATCGCGATAATCAGGTGATAATTCGGGGTTCTCCCTTGGGAGGGAATATATGCATTTCTCAGTTTGCCGCTCATCGAAAACTGGATCAGTATTTGTATTTAATTATTTGAGTTGCCCGTAGAACAAAATTGTCTTTATGTAGCATGCGGAATTTCTCCAGTGTTCAAACACCAATTTTCATCAACAAAGAATAATGCCTGCTTGATATGAACATAATATCTATACGATAGAAAGTTGTTCCTTTTTTCTTTTTGTAATCGCTGAATCATTAATTTTCATGAGCAAGTTTCCGACTGTAAAATTGTTCGGAAATTAATGTTTAATGGGTTGAAGTCTCCACGGACCAAGAGAGCGAACGCCAAAATCAAACCCGACGGAAATCGCACGTGTTCCAACCTGAAATATGTAGTTGGGACATTCAAAGGAGGGGGGAGACTTCTAACCTTATAATCATACATCGTTGAGGCTAAATCGTTTAGACTTGTGTCAAAGTCGAGTTAACATTGACAAGTGCGTTCAAGGCTTACAGTCAAATTACTAATGACACCAATGGTAAATTCTGCTCGAGTCAAATCATTCAGTTTCCGAAACTGTACATTCCAAATCCTGAATAAATTCCAGTATCGTTATAGTGGATATCATGAACAACTGTTACACTTTTATAACTTGGAACTGTTATGAGGCATGGGGTGAGTGATATGATACATGCATGGCATCCTGAAGAATGCAGATATAGGCTTAGGCCTGCTTCGTTTTAATCTCAATTTGCAATCAAATGATTTTCTTTCAAGAGTATGTGCGCGTGGTTGTCTTCTTCTTTTTTCACGGGTTCCCTGTATTTTGCAGTGTAAATGTAAGCGTATTCTATGCATAAAAAGATGCGTTGACCTGCCTAAACTATAGGTATGCTTTTCCAGACTGTTTCAACAACGTAAGATATTCATTTTATTTTCAGTTCTAATGCACAGGTCTGTTCGGTACCGTAAATATTCCGATGCCAGGTTTTGATGCAGCTAATTCTCAAAAAGTGCGTTTTGGGTTTTAATCCAGAAAGTATTTGTTCGGTATAAATACGTGTTTGGTAATCGAAAGAAAATTGTAACACTGCTGTGTATAGATATCAGGGATGGAACCTTGTGTCTTTGGAAGTGAAATGTTGGGTGTTATAAAGTACCTCTTACAGGATTTGAGCCGCTGGTGGTAAATGAGCATATTGGTCGCAAGGGTTGACTGCAATAAGGGTAATTTCAGAATACTGTCATAAACTGCAGGGGCAAAGAGGAAGGGGGATGTTTCCCCCGTCACGGCCGCCCCCACCTCCACCCCTTCCCCGGAAACGCCACAGGGTCTATCCCTAACTATGAACAAATTTGTGTTTCATGTCAACTATTTCGAAAGATACCGTAGCAGCGACTTGTTAAACTTGACTGGACTAGCATCCACGTGGTTTGTTTGTTTGTTTGTTTGTTTGTTTGTTGGGTTGTTTGTTTGTTTGTTTTGTTTTGTTTATTTGGGGTTTTTTTTCTCTCTTAAATTCTTGGGAAAATAAAAAATCACTAGTATAATTTGCCTATTGTCTTTTGTTCGAGCATTTCACCTCGATGATGGTAGTGCTGATTACCGATCAACTTAAACCACCTAGTCCTTATTTGCGTAATGATATTGATGTCCTCACTGAGCAAAGAGAGAGAAGGAAAAAAAAGAGTTCAATCACCATCCACGTGTCGAATTAATATCAAGTTAGTTGCGTCTCATATACCTTCCAAAAGATATAAATAAATCGCGGATGTACAACCAAATAGAATTTGAATTGCCTGGTCTCTGACACGGGGGCATATAGTTACACTTCTGGTTACACTATATAGACGCATCACTCCCCCATCTCCCCAACGCTTAAGGATGTGCATTTATGAACACACACACTCACACAAAAGACGGAGTGTATAATTAAATAGTCCAGAATTCACTTAGTGGTAAGTTAACTCCTATGTCCTGCGAAATTAGGCGTTTTTGATACACGAGAGAACGAGATGTGTGCAATCCATCACGAACTTATGAACGCCGGAGCGGACGGGTTGCATGTGAAGGGCCGTTCGCTCCCGGACTCCTCATTCGTCAACATTTTCGCGCCGGGGTATTATTAACTTCCTCCGATCTTTTTTTTTTTTTTTTTTTTTTTTTGAGCGAGGGAGAGAGAGAGAGAGAAGGAGAAAAAATCTGTTGTGGACCGTAAATGGATGGGGTATGTCTTGTTGGCAAACTGAAAACTTGGAGAGTTATTGATGGTTGATTTGGGGAGATGGAAGCGGCCCGTGGTTTCCCATATGCCCACATCATCGAATTAAAACAACCTCACAGACAAGGGACGGTAAATTGTGGGGGTGTGGGCGGTGACGCAAAACAATTTTTCTAGTTTGTAGTCTTACCACCCTGCCGCTCAAACCTCTTCAACGATTGCAAGCGGTTACTTACAAACAAGTTTGTTAATCTAGCCTTTCTTAAAGGTTTAGCAGTTATACCATCACTGAGCTCCCGTACGTTCAAATATGGGTTCTGCACTTATTTCTGGATATCTCAACAATCATCTTTCCTATGCAGATTACGGAATTATTTTGACGGTTTTTTTATTCTATTTGTTTGATTTCCCGTTGAATTTTCACTTTATGACTGTCATTGTCATGATGGATAGCCTTTACTGGTTTATTTTATTTCATTTTAATTTTAATTTTACTTAATTTTATTTAATTTAATTTAATTTAACTTTATTACACATCCCAACAGCGCAAGCGCCAAAAACAGGCTGAGCCCGAGACGATGCAGAATTATCCAGTTTTAGATGTGGGAGGATAACCACAACTGGTGATAACGGGGGATGTAATCAAGTAAGGTCTGAAAACTCAATCCACATGCAAGGCTCCGGCCCAAGGCTGAATTCGAACCAGGATCCACAGAGATGAAACACAGGGAAAGAAACCACCTATAGCCTGCCTGATTGCCCCGAACTTAACGTCCGGTTTGTTTACCATTTTTGCATCTTTGATCATGACATATTTCTTCTCGATAATGTAGAAATTGGTTCATTATACCAAAACAGAGCAATCTCGGACCGGTCTATACAAAAAATACTATAGTATGCAGATTCGTTTACAATTTCCGTCTTATGGCTGAGGGAAAAACCTCATCATAAGTTATCAAAATGTGACTTTATCACGATAATTTCTCTCTTGAACTACACGTGTGTCTGAACTCAGGCCATGTCCTTATAAATGGCTTCGGCACTGTTATGGCCGAATCTTCGAAAAGTCCTATTCTCCAATGTCATCGTTGCAGCCAACGGCCGTAGCCGTGGCCGAAGTCGCTCGATTCGGACGTGGCTTCATGTTTAAACTCTTTGGGCAACATGATATATCCCAGGAGGAAAAAAAAGCTGGTCCCTCAAACAATACAGTTCAAGATCCGTAGTGGTATTGACGGTGACGTACCTGAAAGTAATCCACGGCTTGTTATACTGTACTCTAAAGGCCCTTTTCGAAACCACAACTTTGGCTCATGGGCTCCGGCTTAGTGTCCGCCAGTTATTTTGAAATTGTGCGCTTTTGGTATGGGGCTTCAAATCAGGAGGACGGAGCCCAAGCCAAAGTCGTGGTTTCGAAAACGGTCTACGACTCTCTGAACGATGACTTTCATATTTGATTGATTTACCTTTTTTTTCTTTTTTTTTAACTGTCCATTTCTGAATCCTTTGATCATGGAAACCTACCTGTTATCACTATATGTTTTGAAAGTGTCTGAGATATCATGATCGTGATTGGTGTTTATTTTAGAAATTGGCATTTCTACTGTTGGTGACCAAAATCATGAGGAGAATACCCACGGGAGACAAATAACAGGCTTTGTCCAGCAACGACATCAAATGAACTCTGCTTTTTTTTCATCCAAATCTTATCTCATCACGCTGGGGCAGGTGGGGCCAGCACAGTAACTACACATTCTAAAATACATTATAGCACATTGTAACAAAGTTATGCCAAGCGCCTATATATGATAGACATGGCAATTTAATTGCACATATCTGGGCCAGATTTGATGCAATCAAATACGCTCGGGGCCCCAACTGGCGTAGAGCATGTTAAACTGGGGTCTGGCACTCCGACCTCCCTAATACGCACAGTATTCTCATTAGCCAGGAAAATCTAATTTTTTAAGGCTTCAAATTTAATAAGAACACACGCTATCGATACAGGCCCCTCGTCTCCGATGGCCGGGACGATATTGCGTTTCATATCGGCGAATCATCGGCCAAAATCTTCTGCTGAAATCTCAATGCTCTATTCTTGTTACCCATAAACTGCGGTATACACAGTCCACGTTGAATCTTCTCGAGACAAGAACATTACAGACACTGTCTACCTTTGCTGTATAAACTACATTTTGTTATGGCCATGTTCATTTTTGGGCCCCGGGCCAGCTTAGTTGACATATTTTTTTTCAGACAAACAATTCATGCTATCATAAAACCTGGATATAAGGATTTGCGACTGTTTATAAGCAATTTACCTAAAACTCCACAGGCGATTTTTCTTATTTCGGTGGATAAGATCTTGAATTATGCTTGTTTTGATCTCTCCTTTTTTTAAGCGTCCAACCTGACGAGCGTGTGTGTGTGTGTGTGTGTGTGTAGGCCTGGGTGTAAGATAAGCATAGGTCTTTCGGTATCTCAATCGCTTTATGTGTTTTTATTTATTTTTTATTTTTAATTCCCCGCAGAGAAAAAGGTTACATGGTTTGTCGATGTCACCTTTACCATTCATTACAATACAAGAGAGTGTAGAGAAACATCGACTTGCAACACGTTAGAATGTGATTCTTTTGCGAGTTTCAGATGGACTGAGAGGGCCTATAGGCATTGGGCCTATTAGTATTGTAAAACACTAGTTGTATCTGAGTAGCAACTTCCCCCCTTGTAGGTTAAACAAGAAAATCATTGCCTATGGTGTCTTATGGTTTTCTTATCATCATAAGGGGTTAGAAGAGATAAGTGTTTTTCAGTTCTCCCAAATCGCTTTGTTCTAAAAGTTTATTTGCTATCTATAATGGAACTGGTTGTAGGGTGTCCTACATAATACATACCGTGCTGGAATCGATCATCTATTAAATACCGGTTAGTTCGTATTTTCTTATTCCCAGTCTTTCTTTCTCCCAGCTCCGTGGAAGAGTTTCGCCTTCGATCGAATACTAAAACTCGACAAGAAGAAGAAAAAAAAGAAAGAAGAAGCAGAAGATGGAGTATAAGTCTTTCAGGAAGGGTCTAAGAATAACCCGCTGCCTCTCTCTCTCCTGTGATCTCCTCTCGTGCGCGTCCATCCATCTTCGAATGGTTGTGATAATTGACCCCGTATTACTGATTGATTTCGATTCTTGATTTTTCTTTAAACCATGCCTTTTTTTGCTCCTTCTTATTTCAGTGAGAGAGAGAGAGAGAGAAAAAAGAACGACGGCTGTTTGGTGAGAGTGGCCAACGTCGACGAGGGCGTTTGAAATATTGAGCTGTGTCTGTTTTGACGAGCTTTTTGGGAAAAGAAAATTTACTGATTTTTAGTCAGCTTCAAAAACATTTATTGGAGAAAACAACGGGTGAGTTTTTTGTTTGTTTGTTGTTGTGAATGGGTTTTTTTTCTTCTTCTTCTTTTTTTAACTTCTTGGATTTGATTAGTAAAAATGTAAGCAACTCTTTTACCGATTTCGATGAAATTCCGGGAGTTAATATCCACAGATAGAAAGGCTGTTCACCCTTGCACTGCAGTCCCCATTTTATACTGTTATAGCAATTTATTTTCTATTTATGTAAAATTACCTTTCTCATGTGTTACCCAAAAACCTTTCTGAACATGAACTCGCTAAACTGTTAATTATCAAAGCGTCGTGTGAATTTTATACCGCATGGTTTGGAGTTAACCATTCCCGTTGGTTAAAATCTTCTCATGATATAGTCGCACAAACATTTAAATATTCGATTGCGTAAGGTTTGGGTAATTCAACGGAAAGAATCTCTCTTCAATGAGTTGTGGTAGTTCTGAGAAGAGTGGTGTAACAGTCGACGTTTCGATCACTATGCTCTGATCGTCTTCATGGAAAGAGAGAGTTAGGCCCACCGCAAATATTAATCATAATCTCTTCATGTAAAATTCCTCAGCTGCGCCTAAATTTATGAACGCAAATATACTTTAAAAAAAAGCACGGAATTCTGTAAGCACATAATAATTTTGTTTATGAGACACAGGCCGCGAAGTACCAAGTAGGCCTGTGGTATCGCATTATTTTGTGCTTTGCAGTAATGCTTACTAACTCTGTATTTGATTTACCTGCTCTCTAAATGTAAAAGAGTGAAAATTTCACTCGCTTGGCAGAGTGATGTCAGTTTGGCTCTTTTGAAGAATGAAACTCACTCTTCACCACTCTTTTTTGAGTGAAAGTGGGGTGGAATTCACTCTGAATCTAGTGAAAGTACATGTTTTCACTCTAAAAAGAGCTGTCCGCCATGTGGCAAGAGTGGTATGGCGAACAAAAGGAGTGGGGTTTCACTCTTTTACATTAAGAGGGTGTATATGCCTATTATATTATGTCAGCCATTTTCTCTAATTCGCAAATCAATGAAACAAGACTGTAAGGTAACAAATAGTCTGGCCCCTTGATAAAGAAAAACGAAAACCTGTGTTCGTTGTTGCTAGTGCACATACGGAACATGACAACGATGGTGGCAAAATGACCAAGCTCTGTTGGGCCCAGCTGCTGCGATAAGTGGGGAGAAACTCGTAAATTGACCAAGCACAAGTGACTCGGGTCACACGATGCGGAAGACACATTCATGTCAGTCCGAAGGCTGTGTCTTAAGAATCAAATTAAAGTTGGTTTTCAATGTATTTACCTGAAACGATTCTCACCAAATTCATGACATCTGCACTAGATTGGCATGAACAAGCGTGGGTTCGAATCCCACCCGGCCACTTGTATTCTTTTCCCCACGGGACATAATGCCATGTTTATATGTTCTCTAAATGTAAAAGAGTGAAAGCTTCACTCGCTTGCTTTTTTGAGTGAAAGTGGAGTGAATTTCACTCTGAATATAATGAAAATACATGTTTTTCACTCTAAAAAGAGTTGTCCGCCATACGGCTCCTTGCAAGAGTGGTATGGCGGACAAAAAAGAGTGGTTTTCACTCTTTTACATTACTAATTAGAACCTGCATGTATTTTAAGTCAAAATTCGTTAATGACTCACGAAAGGTTATAATGGGTGTTTGTTTGTTTGTTTGTTTGTTTGTTTGTTTGTTTGTTTGTTTTTGTTGGGTTGTTTGTTTGTTTGTTTGTTTGTTTGTTTTATTAGTTGTTTTTTGTTGGGGTGTTTGTTCGTTTGTTTTATTTACATTATTATCAACAATAAAATAATACATCGAATGAAGCCAAGTGAACTGTAAATCAAAGAACGGAAAATTTAATTGGGTTCATCAAGAGGAGGTGAAATCCTCACGTAGCAATGTGAACGTTATCCAAAACAGTCTTCTAAATAAATTCTCCCACCAAAAAATGTCCAAATTAAGTGTTTCCACGGACCACAAAAATAAGTGAACAAACCGTTTAGTGTTTGATAGTGCAGAGATGCAAACTGGTTTGGGTACGCAATCGCCAACATGTCGAACATGCACTTTTTTGAATTAAGTACAATACATCTATTAATTCTGTTTCTTCAAAAGGTTTATATTTTATCTTCAACTGACTTGAAATCAAGGGCAATAACAGTGCAGCGGTTATTTGCGCCATGCAATGAACATAACATTGTCGTAACGTCAGTCATCGTCAATGCGTTGACACGGCACTCACTGACGACTACAGTGCAAAAAAAGCTCCCGCGTTATGCGAACTGATGAATGACGCTGCCGATCATCCATTTTTACATTAGAAATCTGAACTATTTGGAGATACCGTGGGCTGCTTGAATCTTCGAGAGCACGGGGGAAAAATTAAAACAGGTTTCATTTCGTAAGAAAAGGTTGACACACAAGTGGTTTTAATCGGACTGGTGCATTCATTTAAGCTATTTCAACAAATATTTAACTACTGAAAAAAAATCCTCTGGAAATAGCGTTGAACAATACCCGTGTTCAGTTTTCGACAAAATGGAACATGGATTGTAATGGTGTTAAGTTTTTTTTACAATGTTTTTATACTTCATTTTGTATTTCAAACACATTTTTTAATAATGACATTATTTACGGGAACATTTCTCATGGCGATTTTTGAATCTTTCAAAACAAATACACGTTCAGATTAAAAAAGTCGTTCATTTCTTATCCCGTGTATAATTATATATCACCATACAATAATTGGCCAGTCTTGTTTAAATACTGCAGTGTGTACAAAGCTTATTACCTTCCATCATTAATAAATGTAAATGTGGCTTGATGCGTCTTCTTTGTTATAACCCCCCCCAAAAAAAAAAAAAAAAAAAAAAAAAAAAAAAAACAACAGACACAATTCATTGAACGTTACATAACCTTTGCATTTTTCTATTTTGGAGAAGACAATCTATTATCTATGACACTCCAATCGATGCTTTTTATCCATCCTTTATTATAATCACTGGGCATGCACAAGTAAATACAGACCACTAAGTAGAAAATTATCTCCAGTCTCGTTAATCTCTTTTAAAAAGAATGACAATAGCCTATTTTCCAAAGCAAAAATGCAATTCAACCAGTGTGTGTGTGTGTATGTCCAATGTATAACGAGGAACCATAAACAAGTGGGCGATAATGCAACATGCGCGTTGGTTAAAAATGTTTGGTTTTTTTTCATGTGTGTCACTGAGTGAATCGGCTACGCTTCGTGAATGTACAGAGCTAGAAGAGCATTCCTTTTTCAATGATTTATTATATACTTTTTCTCAGCCTGATTTTGGTTTAATAAGTAAAAAAAAAAATCAATTTGGAATTACGCCATTTCATCGGCTCTAAATAGACCCGATTTTTACGTTCTGGCTGCTCTGCCTTCGAAAATACTGCTTGAAAATTAATTTCAGGTGTGTTTATAGTTTCAATGTAATTATCTCGATAGTAATCAGATTGTTCCATTTTACTAACACTCGGAAGAATAAATCTTTAAAAAAAACTATTCAAGTACAAAAGGTGAGTTTTATCCCCCATAACGTTTGGTGTTCTCCTGTGTGTCATCTGTGCGTCTTTCGGTAAAGTTAACCTAAAACAACTGACTTTTTAGAGATGGGGTGGGGGCACAGACCTTTCCCCTTGTCCCACCCGAAGTGACGCATATGGGTGTACTGAAACTTAGCCATAATAACTGAATTTACTAATGGTGTAGATGCAGTGCTTCTTTGGGCGTTGTCAAAGGTGCCCATTGACACACTAGGGGTGCAATAGTAACGAAGTTAAGAGACCATTCGCTTTAAATCTAAATTTCCATGCATCATTCACGGAGTTTGTGCTACTTTTTTTCAAAATGCTTAAACCCTTGATACCCCCCCCCCCTCTTACAAGTCTTCCTTCCGCCACGATTCCCAAGGCGGAACCATGAGGAAGCAAATGGGTGATCTACCCACGGCGGCACTCCCAAGTAGTAATAGCAGGCCTTCGTTTAGCTTCTTGAAGTACTACATGGTTATCTTAACAACAACTTTGTCAACAGCGTAGTAGGCATGTATAGATTTGATAATGACAACCCTACCACTTACAACAACATTAAGTTGTATGCATGTATAGATTTGATAATGACAACCCTACCACTTTCAACAACATTAATGTTTGTAAGTGATCAAAAGGAAGTGACATTGAGGTTAGCATGTAAACACCCCCCTCGAAAAACATATTTTCTTCAGTGTCCACAATGACTCCTATATTCTCGAAAGATGTACACATTACATACGCGCAAATTATAGTATGTACTTGCTGTGTTAAGGCATTTAATAACATTATCGATTGCCCTGTACGTCAATTTCAGATTGGGGAGATAAAGGTCTTTCATAAACCATGCTGGAAGGACCACCATCCACGGTCATGATTATATAATCTTCAACAAATCTCCATTCTTCATCTATGCTGCATTCATCACACACCTGACAAGTTTCGCATGTCTTACAACAAGTCTATATGAATTTGGCCTGGCGTCCCCGAACCACTGCAAACAACAAACCAGCCCAGGCCATAAAAAAATCATGGGTGTGATGAATAGCAGTTGGCACTACTGTGAATGACGGGTTAAAATCCTCATTATATAATACTTTTCTCGCTGCCCACCCGGCAGGTAGCAATTATTTTAATGTCAATAAAGGCACATTCCAGTACGCTTCTTGAGTAGGGCCGTGATGAGTACACCGTGGCTTGCCAACCCTAGCATCGGGCGAGTTGCACCCCGCGGAGTGGCTGGGGTTGCTTCGGTAATTTCATTTCAACGGCCCGGGCTGGGAGGCTGAGTTTTTATAACAGTATAAATCATGCTTTCCGCTGTCAGGAAAGCCGTCAAAATCACATCAAGTGCCCAAATCTTACAGACGAATTTCATAAAATAATCTCTCTTGTGTTTTCCCTTCAAAGATCATAGACCGATGTTGCTACGCTATTATGAAGATTATAAAAAATCTGTGCCGGGTTGTAAACCTGCGTATACCGTATACGCTTCATCACAACCGCACGTTGTCTATCATTTTATTGACTTTTTCCCATCGATTTTTTCTCCTTCATATGTTTAATGTAATTATCTAGATAGATGAAATATTATTAGAGTGATATGAAACATTAATATGATTGTAGGGCACGGAGGACCGTCCCTGCGCAATTATAATATGATAACATCAGTTTATAC
Source organism: Marthasterias glacialis (assembly GCA_911728455.2). Taxonomy (NCBI): domain Eukaryota; kingdom Metazoa; phylum Echinodermata; class Asteroidea; order Forcipulatida; family Asteriidae; genus Marthasterias; species Marthasterias glacialis. Next base: position 26,095,772 of record OU452222.1, on the reverse strand, counting down.
CACACTGGTTAATATTTGACATGCGTGTGATATCAACTTTATCAAGAAAAAAATGTCAAATCTATACGCTCTTCAAATAAAATATGATGTGGTTTGCTAATATTGACTCTTCTGGATTTACTCTGATAGCGTTTTGTGATTACTCTTGCATCGAGGTTTGCCTGTTCGGAAACTGGCATACCACTCATGTCAAGATCTGATGCGAATAAATATTAAGAACATGTTTGATGTGTGTATACGCATACACGCCATGTATTCCCATATTTCTTATCTGTAGGTTGTACACAAGTCATCAGTATTGCAACCAGTTTAATAATCACAAAGAATCCCCACGTCATTTCCTCATTCCCCCCACCAAAGGTGGATTCCTCAGAATGCCAGTCTCCAGTCCCACCATTCCCCCACGATCTGGCTTGCAATAATTACCACCCCCTAAAAATGAAAAGATTCCCATAATCAATTACGGAATGTAATTGTCCGTTTTGGCGCGCTGGCCACACCATTCGAGCGAGCCACACAAAAAAAATGTATTCCCCGCGGGGCTGATATGAAGATGCTTCTTGGCCCGGTGACAAGTTTTGACACCTAATTAATTAGCAGCGGTGACCAATCAACACGCGCCTTTCATACACCTTCTATGCATTATTGATAAATTCATAACTGTGTGTGTACATGCGCATTGGGGGCGTGCTGTATGTTATGCAGAGTATTTTGTGAGAGAGCGGTGGTTTTATTTCCGTAATTTCTCCCTGGCCATTCAATTGAACGAGCTTGTAGTAGTGGGAATGAATGCGTCCTGTCACTGTCAGTAAGTAGAGTTCGCCAGGCCGGTCCCGGGATAAGAGTACGCTTTACGTTCCGGTTCGCCCCACGGCCAATAACGGACAGCCTAGCTCCGAGACGAGACCCACAGACGGGGGGATATCAGCCAGCCATGTCTCGGCGAAAGCAGGCCAACCCTCAGCATATCGGTTCGGAACACGACCTACCGGCGACTCTGGAAAATGGTAGGTAGCAAGTTTAGCTTAGGCCAATTTTTTTTTTATTTTTTTTTTATTTTTTTTTATATCTCTCACTCGGTCTCTCGCTCAAATCACCCCTCTTTCTAATCCCGAGATACCGTGTATTGTGTGGATTACACGCGATGCGTGCCGTGTACAACCGGGACTCCTATCTCCGTTTTCTTTGCTTTTGGCAGTGATTGTGTCAATGAATTGTGTGTTGTCATCGTGGTGGGGTTTCCCGAGGAGACACTAACTGGCTTGTGGCCTGCCGGTGGTTACTGAAGACGGTTCGATTGACCGTGGACTTCTTTACGAGACCCGAGACGGGGGCATGTGGCTTATTTCCCCCCTTGATTTTTGTGGACGCAACTCGCTGTGTGTCGAGTCCCCTCGCGCCGGGCCGCGTTGTTGTAGTTTACTATCCTATATGACAGCAAATGTGTCTTTACTGTTATTGCTTTGCCGCTGTGTTTTGTAGTTCGCTTGAACAACATTGCCTTCAGTCCATAAACAAAAATTCCTCAACAATAAATCTGTAAATGTTAAAGTAACAAGTGTTCAATTATTCTTTTTCAAGATCAGTTTTGAAATGAAATAATCGGTGATTTCCATTTTGACAGATTTAATTTGGTCACAATCTCTTCGGTGTGATGTTGACTCAAAAACAAAAGTACTGGATTGTTCCTACATGTATATTTTTTTAGGCTATAGTGGACGCTAAGATTTCCTTAAATTTTGGTGACTGGTATTTTCCAACTGTCCCAGTTGTAGGTCTGATAGTCTGAGTTAATGCACAGTTAGTGTATAGATGGATTTATATGTATCAAATATATATTGTGGAATAAGTGAATGATACAATTTTGGTAGGGCTTGAATACAATAATATATCCATTCTTAAATGTATAAACTCTATACGATTTTCGCTAACCTCATCCACCACATTGCCTGTGATTGTGGTAAAAAACAAAATGCATTGATTCATTTGGCTTACCCCGAATATTGTTCACAACATTTTGATAAGAAAACAGGCTTGTATCTTTACAAGTGCAGAAGTATTACTTTTTGGTGGCACAAGATTTAGGCTGTACCATTCCCTGAAAACTAAATTGAAAGGAAAACCTGCAGAACCAAACATGCTGTTTTTCTCCCCATACTTCAAAGTCATACTTTGAGAAAACATGATAGAGGGACAAATGGATATAGAGCACCTGCAGTTTATAAGAGAACATTTTGAAACATCTGTTTTCTGTTTTCTTGAGAAGATGACAGTGCGCAAAAATTAGTTGTTAAAATCATTCCTGGATTCACCTTAAGAACCTTTTTTTTCTTCTTGGTAATTGTGAATGAAGACCAATACTTTGTTGATAGAGATTTCCTTCTTTGAGATGTAAAAACTGGTCACTTGATCTTATCATAAGTGTTAAGACAAACTACGAATGCATTGTCTCAGTTAAGATTTTAGCGACAATGGATTGAATGTATTTTGGTGGTCTCTATTTCTATTTGTAAACAAGTTTGTGGTTTTTTAGTTGATCTTGATGGATGCAGTCAAGACAATGCTGTGTATCACAGTCATAGTAGATAAACAAATTTGAATCTAGTTTAAGTTCTAATACTAAAGAAAAAACCTGATCCTTCATTAAGTAACTACAGGGTGAAGTTAAAATACTTACACTCTCCATAACTACACATCTTGAAACATGAGTAGGCCTACAGAATCACATCTATAAATGTGTTCTGTTTGTAGAAATGGTTTTGCAGACTTACTACTCCACTGTCTCATCCAAAGTCTAACGATACTGTAAGCCACTTAGAAAATGTATTTCACTTTCGAAATAAGTCGAGTTAAGCTAATTGATTTTCAAGGTGCAAATACACAAATATTTCAGATGAAACCATTTATACTTTACCTATCACACTTCAGATTCTGATTGAATGTGAAGTGGTTGCTCAGTGTTTTGTGTATTCCACAGAACTTGCAACTATTCTCGGTAAGATGGCATCAGTTTATAACAAGAAGGCTTGATGGTTCAATTGCAATTCACAAATAGTGGCAATTGTGCAATTCTAACCTTCTTGAACTGTTGTATAGCTCTTTTTTCTTTTTTTCTTACCCTTACATCATCAAGAAATTGCTTTGAATTGGGGAGGATGCAGTTGTTTACGTTAGACACTTAAAGGTTCTAAGAAACATAGATTTACAATGGGCTCTCCAGGCAGTAGTTTTAAAACCCCTCCCTATGCTAATTAATCAACTCACTGTGTAGAGGTGAAGGGGGGGTTCTATGGCTTTTCATAAACAAATTTATGAGTGTTTGAAAAGCCTGCAGCCCTCTGTGGAACCATTTATGCTGTCATAAAGCTGTAACAGCCCTCAGACCCTGTATGCTTTTTATGTTTGCTCAAAATCAAATTCAACTCACTGTGAAATGCTGGCATGAAATTTGAGAGTGCAAGGGTTTTTGTATGGTCTGTACCCCCCGAAAAAATAATGAAGTCCATGAGAATAGCACAGGATTCTGTTCCACTAGAAATATAAACAAAAACTGATTGTATTTGTTCGGTGTGGCATCCTGGGCACAGCTGGCTGGGCCAGCTTGAATAAGAAATGGAAAAAAAAATGTTTGTATTGAAAGACTTACATATCGGACCCTCTGGATATTTTATATGGTTGCAAGTATTTAATTTCCCATTGTTGGAGCTCCTTTAGAAATGGATTGCCTTAGAAATTTTTGAAAAATGCTGAGAAGTTTGTTGTACATGGAGGGTTGTTACTCGAGGGACGAGCGTAGACATTGGCCAAATATGCACGGTTTACGCTGTGAATGCTGTTCACGTACTGCATTCAAATTTCATCTCAATCAAATGACCATTTTGGAACAAATGAATAAAAACCTTTCTGGAGTAGACGAACAGGTTTTTTTTTTTTTTTTTTTTTTTTTAAGTCTGCTGAAAAAGTATTAAACTGCTCTGTTGAATTAACCGGTTTTCTGATGGTTTTGTAGTTGTGGCCCATGTCTGTAATCAATGTTTGTTATATTCTTAGGGAAGGAACAAAATAAGATTCCTTTTTTTTGATTGACAAACATTTGTTTAATCTTCGAAGTTCTGACTGTAAATTGAGTACAGAAGGAGCATTTTGGTTCATATAATTTGATGTGTAACTTAAAACCCGGTTTGATTTTGAAAGGGTTTGCTTCTAGTCTATTGAATAGGGATTGTTTTGCCTCTGATACCAGATTGGGCAACTTTTCACAATGAGTTGGGGAAAACGTTTCAATACTATATATATCAATCTGCATGATGGTTTAGAGATATTCATCTGCAGTAATGGTTGCTTTTACTCGCTTAGGCGTACACCATAGAGTAAGGAAAATTGAATTCAAAATTGAATTTTCTAATGTCAAGAGTTTCTGTTAGGCGGGAGAAAATGCTTCTGTGCCAGCTAAATATGGTTTTTGTTTCAAGATCTGTGTGTTAACACTAATGAGTAGTGTAGTCTAGCATTCAGTCTCGAGACTTACCCTTAATTTCCTGTGGAAGAAACCCTACTACCCTAGGAGTTGCACTCCACTTTGAACACGCCCAAGTAAGTTTAAAAACACTTGTACAGTCATCAGGTTATACAGTACACAAGTCATGTATGGAGATGCCGATCAGCAGGAATGAGCAAAAAAGAACATGTAGTTTGGTTGAAGTCCAAAGTGAAACTAGGTCTCCATGAACTTAACACGACTGGTGTTTTGTAAGGAAGCATTTTTTGGATATGTCAAAGATTTGTATTTGGAGTTTGCAGAACCATTCATTCGTGGTGTATGAGCTGATCTGCCGAACAGCGGTTTTCTGAATCATCCCGTCAAGTTTGAAGTCAGTCTGCCTCTTTAATCCTTTCCCATCCTGCCCCTTTAAAGTTCTCCAAGCCTGTGTCCATAATTTAAGCCCTTGGGAGGGTTCCTTCAGCCCTCTGTGTTTCTCCTGTGATTACACCTGCTCCAAATTTTCTCTTAATGAAGATGCATTTGTGGCTAGGATGATGCTTATCTGCGGAATCTTCAATCAGATCTTTTGAAGGGGGGGGGGCGTAATAAGATCTCCCCTTATTATCTGTTGTGAATTTTTGTGTGATTTTAACTACAACTTTGGGTTCTCGACCAAAGCCTTCAGGAGAATTCATCTGGTTTTAACAAGGAATGCATACATTGGTTAACATTAGGCCGTGGATTGAAGCCAATTAAAATACATATTTTGTTTTGCCCTGGAACTGTGGGTTTGATTGTCGGTACCTTAGATGGATAATAAGTAAAGGGCATAAATGTACACTTCATTATCTCCTGGCAGGTGTCTGGAGTTGAACTTTTGAAAAATGGAGTAGGCTCAAAAGGGAGATTAAAAAAATGCGTGTTGTCTTAAATAAAAAATTGGGTCTACAATAAAGAGTTTTTTTTCTTATACCTGCACCGGAAGTTCAGTGTTTCTTGTGGTATATAGATGCTGGCAGATTACTCCTAAAACCTAAGTTTCACACAAACTGATGACAAATACATTTTTTTTAAAACCTGATAAGTGTCAACTGTCAATGCCATGTGCTGGGATGTACAAAATCACCCTATGAAAAGATGGATTTCCCCCCCCCACATTCCTTGAAAGAGCCTCCCATTCTCAGGATGGCTGGTACCCAAAGGATCAACTTCCAGATCCATGTACGGTGTAGGGAATGACTGGCGCTTATAAACACAACTTTCTTATTATAGGCTACTTCTTCCTTCTGTTTTTTAGTGTTGGCAGGTTTTATAGCCGAGTGTTTTGTAATCACGAAGTTTGAGTAGTGGACAAATGAGGAGTTCACTGTTTACAGTTTATGTTTGAACCACACATACTTCCATCTTTATACCCTCCTTACTTACCATGTCATGCGCAAATAACTACTTACACTTTCTCTTCGCTTGAAATTTGCTTTTTAAACATGCAGAGTTATTGATTTTATTATCCCCTCCTTTGGAAAACCGTAATAATAAGACCCTGCCTTTTAATTCAGAAGGACAAAGGGGGGCTTTAATATTTGCCAAGTAACTGCTATTGTCTAAAACCTGAATGCTCCATTTTTTCTTGAAGGGGTTCTTATATTGCTGCCGAGGCCATATTTAATAAGCTCATGTTTGATCTGCGGGCTTTGTTTGTGCCCGCTGCCACCCTTGAAACCCTGTTTCCTTAATCCCTACAAATATTCAAGGAAAGTGGTTGCGATGAGAAAGGGGATGACCAGTCACACTCTTGTAGTTGTTTGGAGTTTTCTTGATATGAGAAGGATATCCTGCTGTACAGGAATGTTTATTGTTAAATGTATACTTCACAGCTTTGGTTTTTTGGAAGAGTAAATGTGTTTCCCTTATCTATTTTCCAATGAACACACACCATCAACCTGTGACTATTTTGTTAGATAAGTTTTCCCCCTTTCGTTGTGAAAAACAGCCAAAAACGGTTTGTCTTTTAACAAGTTGTTTGTGCAATTGATACGCATGACTAATACAATTGTAGCAATTGAAATGAAGGGGGGACAATTAATGGTTTCTTTGGATTATGTGCCCTGGACTTTGGAAGTATTTCAGATAGAAATATTTCTCTGAAGGATTAGTGAACCATGCAATCAGTGAAATTTTAGATTGAAACTAATCAATTCATTTGTTTTGTTTTGTTTTTCAAACTACCAATCCAGTATTGTCTTGAACATCAACATCCATTTTATTTTTTTTATTTTATTTTTATGTACATGTGTCACCCTTTCTTTGACTAGATTAGATAGCTTCTTGTAGTTTCCTTGAGCCAGGGCCTACATGGTAAATTGATGAGGGATTGAAATTGATTAGCCAGTTTATTCATACTTTGGAGTCAGTGTACAACATCAATTCATAGTTAAGACCCCATTGTTCAGTGAGCGTACCAAATTTTAATCAATTCCAGAGTTTTTATTGTTGTCATCCCATGCCTGCACCCCCATTGTGTCCCTTCTCCATTCTTCGGGGGCAATGATTAATTCAGTGTTGATGCATTTCAGGAAAGCATCTTCCATGCCTGATCTTTATATTTTTAATCCTGTTTGGTGACCATCTTTTTCCTAATCCTAAGGGGGCCCCAAAGAGGACCACAGTTTAGAGGTTTCTTTTCAATTCTATGCAAGTTCCAAAATAACAGCTTGTATAGCTTCTAAAGAATTTTTCCCCTGCCTGGAGCACACTGGGGCGAGAGAGAAAGAGGGTAACACATTATTGAGAATCTGAGTGCCCATTTGATGCATGGGGGGGAAAAGTAACTTGCCTTCTCTGTTAGCTTTACTAATCTGCGGCAAAGCCATGCTTTATGATCAAGTGATATTCATAAAAGGGCCACTCAGGTGGTTGGTGCCCGAGTCAATAGGGTTGTCAAAAAAACAGGGAACAAGAAAGCAACAGGGATCTGAGTCTTTTTGTAACAAGGTCAAACAAATCGACCACCTTGGTACTGGGATGCTACACAATGTACGCATTCATAATTCAAGACACCCCCCTTTGCTGAAACTTAAGTAGCTACTTGTCACTTTTTTATGTAATAGATAAGCAGGGAACCAACATTGCCAATGGAAGGTTTCATATAAGTGGTCTATGTTTTTTAAGTATTTTACTTTGAGATACACAAAATAGCACTGGTTATCAAATAAATGATGGTTTTGATGGAAGAGTATTTCAATCAAGTTCTCCAGTTTTCAATAAATTAAAATTCAAGTTCTCCAGTTTTTAATAGACTAAATTAATCAGGCACCTTCGTTACTTCAGTTTTATTAAGTACGGTGATTCAGTTTGAAACTCTTTGAGTGTCTGATATTTAATGAAGTGTTAGGAATGGGTATCAAATAAACTTGTGAATTATGTCATTACAACCAGTTCTTGTTTTGAAAGTCCCATGAAAAGTTTTAGCAAAGTCAACCAATCAAAGACGTCACTGCGAGCGCCCAGGCACGCTTGTGCTGACCGAATGACCAGAATGTTCTCAACCCACAGCGGGCATCACATATCCACCACAGGGCGGTATATACACACACTTGGCACGCTCTTAAATGAAGGTTCATAAGAAGAGTAATTTGATTTGTCAATGGTACGGGGGTTTAGCTTTACCAATACTTTTGTTTGACTAATCAAAATGTAGCTTATAAAATTCTTCATGTCGTGGAAGGTGAGCATTTTTAACTGGCGTTGACAGGGTGCCCCTTGTGAAGATGTGTTTGGTGTACCGTGTGTAGTGAGAAATGCATTGTCCACACACGAGATTCACATGCACACTCCCATGGGATGAAAAAGGCCGTGAGTGAATTTGCGTGGGCAACAAATGAGACTAAGTGTACGAGGTACGTTGCTTATTTAGCAAAAAATAAACTAAATATATCAATATTTTATGGTTTTTTTTAATATCTTCGACTACAAAGTTGGTGTGCATTATGTTAAAAACTTCCGTAAACATCCTTAAAGCCATAGTAATGTGGGGTCTGCATTATCACTATGGCAAGTTAACGAGTGCTCTCTGTGTATATGCGTTATCGTATCGTGCGGTCTACGGAAGATGCGACTGATTTGTTCGTAATGTGATGTGTCTTCATGTTCCTTCTATTTTCCTTCATTTTCCTTCTACTTTCTTACTGCCCCCGTACCCAATCTGCCTTCCACTGAAGAAGAAGAAGCAATTCAGTGGTCACTCCTTCAGCTCAGTAGACCTTCATCTTGCATTGAGCTTCCCGATCCTACTTCTCTTCACTCCAGCCTTGGTCATCAACTTGAACCTTGAATGGTAACCTTCTGCAGACCCTCTCCCCATCCCCTGGATAAATTTGTCTGAATCAGGGACAAATTTGCTGTCATACACCACACCACACCCTTTCATGACATTACTCCTCAAATCATGCAGCAAGGACTATGGTCAAACATGTCAAGTGCCCCCTTATTTTGCGGATCCAAGGTGGAGGATCTATGCATAGAGATAAGGCTATCAAGCATGTTAATAGCTTGCTTGATCCATTGTGTTACCATGTGGACCCCTGTTGTGTTGCAGATACATTGCATCCCCCTCAACCTGTCACATAACATTGTGGGAGTAGACAGATGGTCAGCAATTTAATAAGAGCACCCATGAAAGGCTGGCTTGGTCTGCAGGGCCCCTGATGTACTGGTAGTAGAACACCACATACCAGTTGCCCACTTCCCATATCATCTCTTACATAACTGAGGAGACAATTCCTTCATAAGAAACACCACAAGCCCCTGTGGCTGTGATCCATCCAATAAAGATGTAATTTTACATGTCACTTCCTGTCCACTACTTCCTATTGTCCCCTATTCCTCTCCAGGGAGCCAGGAAGTCCCATCTTTCTCTATATCATCCCTGGGCTTTTCCGGCTAAATATTAATCTAAACTTTTTGTCAGCTGACTGTGGAGGACAAAGTTTCCCCATAGCCGGGAATTGTTACATGAGCACAGATTTTTGCACTTTCAGTTTGTTTCAGTGATGGCATGCAGAAGTTATTTACATTTCCTCCTTTAAAAGTGCAACCTGTGTGAACTGTTTTAAAGTTATGAACTTTTTTTGTAGGCTGATCATTGGGCCAATGGAAATTGTTTGACACAATCTCATTTTTGGCCGCTAGATTTGGGGTAAGGTGTGTTCAGAAAACTATACAACTGTGACATGATCTTGAACTGAAAATAGATAGGGGCACCAATTTTGTGTTGAAGTTATTACATTGTTTTAGTTAAACATCAGCAAAGTGTGAGTAGAGCCACATTTTAGGCAAAATTACACATTTAAAACATCATGTACTTGATGAACACAATGCGGTAAAGGGGCCCACCGCTTCTGAGTCATACAATACACATGGGGGCCCTACTGCATGGTGTCTCAGACTTTTTTTGGGGGGGAGGGGGGGGGGGATTTGGAGAGACCAGTCTGATGGGTCAAGTTTGAACAGTTTTTCTTAAACACCATTTTCAACAACTTTGAAACAGTTGGCGGATGATGTCATAATGTGTGGGTGTTTATCTGTTGAGTATCTATCTCACTATGGAAACGCTATTTTTACAGGGGTGGTGGAATTAATCTATTAATTATAAATGCTGCAGACATTATGTATGTGACTCATCTATAATACAGGAATGGTTCAATGTCAGTAAAAAACAGACAGGTGGACGACACTATCATTTAATATTCGAATGGTCAAGTTCTTGGGAGTAATCGAAGCAGATTTGACAAACAATAACACAATGGCGTAGAAGGACTTGGCATTCTGACAACACAATACTGTTCTATTCAATAACTGTGGACAGATGCATTTTTTTGTATTCTTGAGCAAATGGAAGCATTTGTCTGTACATCTTATGATGCAGAGAGTGAACTCCTGTATCTTATGTCACTGTTTATACCGTGTAAGTTTTTTTGTGTGTGCCAGGCTCTCTTAATTAACATTTCTCAGAATTAAATTTTCTATGGAATCTGGACATCCATTGGTAAAAAAGAGAATGATTGATAAACACCTGTTGGAGTGCTAAACATTTGTTCAAATATTTTATGGCTGCTAAAATTCTTATACCCCCCCCCCCCTTAAAGAAAGTAGGTGCCACAACCTGTTCCGAATTTCTCCCCCCACCTTCCAAGCCATGCTGTGATTAACCCATGTGGCTAACATTTCTCAGATGTGAGCCATCAATTATGACTCCTCTGTTAGTGTCATATTTCAGGCCCCCTCTGGTAGTTGGTGATGTAACAACCGTGGTATGCAACACCAAATGGAGCGCGCCCTGAAGATGAAAGGGCCTTGTTGGCCAGAACTAACTGACCCAATGAATCACCCAACTGACCATCAAGATGACCAATAATAATAATAATAGCTCATGCCCACCTGATTGATAAAGGGTGGTGGTGGTGGAAGAACACAGTGGATATGTATGGGGGGCCAGGGGAGGTAGCCCTCAAGTTGTTTTATATCAAACTGTGCTACCATTTGTTCAATTGAATCCTCTTTTTTATGATTGCATGTGACTCAGTTTGCCAGTGCCATGTAGAGAAAGAAAATAGATCTATTGTCCTCCATGATTTATGAGTGACATGCAGTGGTTTTCCAAAGTACGTTCTATTTGGCATTATAACTGTCAAGAAATTGATGTTGAAATACACTCTTTGGCAAAAGAATATTATGAACGCCAGTATTTCCACTTTAAATCATTCTACTTGCCTGTTTGGTTCAGACTTTTACACCACGGATCTCTCCCCATGCAAAAGATGCAGTTCTTTTCTTGTTTTACAAAAACAAAAATATAATCAAAGAGACAGACAAACTGAAAAATCATTTCCTGAAAGTGCATTGTACACTGCTGTGAAACTGGTGACAGTAGACCTTATGAATTTTTTGACATCTAACCGCCAGCTTAGAGGTCAAATCTTACGAAACACTGTAAAGGCATTGCTATAACATGCATGACACAAAGGATTAGCAAATGAACATCCCATTTTTGACCTCAATATGAAGGCCCTCTAACATGTCTCTGTGAAGGCCCCTCTAATCCAGTGACATCTCGTGAATTTAAGGTCTATGGAAAACTTTGTACACGTTACAAACACCGAGGGCTTGGAGACGCCCATCGGGTGTGATAAAGCGCTTTATAAGAATTGCGTATTATTATTAGAGTATCTTAGAACGTTGATTTCTTACACTTCACCATTTTTGATTCAAAATGTTTAGGCCAAAGGCTGTCATGGGACGCATAGGGGCCCCTTAAATGAAGTTGTGATGTGTGTTTTAGTTGTAGCCGATTCTTGAGTGGGTCAAAAGTAAGAACTTAACTGGAAAGTGCCCCAGATAGCATACTTTGAAGTTCTGAAAAGGATGGGTCATATTTGAGGCTCTTCAGCTGATCATTGAACAGAAAGCAAAGCTCGTATTCACGATGCCTGTTAGCACCCCTGTCGGCATCCCTCTCGCATTCACTGTTTTCCTCGCCCTTTTTTTTGTGGACATAAACCTACACACTGAGAATGTTAATTGTACTGATGAGAAAATGACCATTATTGACTTAAAACTTTGTAATGGGGTTGCCTTGGGTGATTGATCACCATTCATTCAGAACAGTGCCCCCCAGATTGTTGTCCACTTCAAAGTTGGTTTTTGTTCTTCTCCTAAAGCCAGTGGAATGTTGAGAAACTGTTTTTTAGTAAAAGACTGCTGTTGGTTAAAGTACAGATTTGCGGTAGTGTTATTTATCTGTGCCCACTTTTATAGAGGTTTATGCTTAGTAGATTCTTTTAATGCATAGTGTAGATTATAGTTCTTAGCTTAACCAAAAATTAACCGAGAACCAGTCCTTAACACTATCACGTATGTGACTTTCACTGGTAATCTTGCAACAAGAAATTGCTGTGTCTAGCAAAATTGTGTGCTCAACAACTTTTGATAGCAGAAATTAAAGTTGACATCAAATAAGAAGCATCATGAAGTACCTCTGATATGTCAAGTCATTTTTTCACAAAAGGAAAGTGATTGTTATTGACAAAAATTAGTTTCTTCCATGAACACTGTCACATAAACATAAACATAAATGTAAACTTGTTGTTGGTAGCGTTAAACAGGATTGGATTCATTTTGATGTTTTCATCTTTGAACAGCTCACCTCTGAAATTTTCAGAGTATATCTTTCAAAATGCAAATTGTTAGACTCTAATAGAATTAATAGAATGCTCCACACCATTTTGTAGAGAAAAGACAATCACACCCATTGAGCTCTCTGTTTTGATAGCTCCACTGCGCACTTGTTTTTCCGAGCTCTAAACTTTCCCTTGCTTGTAACTTCTCTTTCAATTTGTTCTAAAACAAAAGTATCCTACAGCCCTGTCTATCACACAGCCTTTTACCCATCACTATTGAACAAAACATTCCTCTTGTTATCTGGGCTGTTATTGTTATGAAGTGATAGTTGACCTTCTGAACTTCCTTATTCATAATTACCAACTAGCCCCAGGCTGTGTGTAGATATTGTACAATCCTTTATGTTTCTGCCCTTGTCCTATTTTCATAACTCTGATCAAGCGTGCCACTCAAATACTTTCACTTCCGCAAGTTCTGGGGTTGTCATAACCAGATTCCAAGGGCAGGGGCTTCTGTGTAACACGCAGTTCAGTGGGTTCCTGGTTGCAGTCAGGTAGTAGCTGGTCCGGGGCTGCCTTCTTTCCGTTCGTGTGAAAAAAAGTTGGTAGGTGGTTTGTTTTTATTTTGACAACCCATTAGATCAATGTGTGTGTATTGTGAGGAGCAGCCTGTGACTTCAGTGGCGGATGCCAGGGTGTTTTTTTTTTGTCCTTCTATGTGAACACAGTGCAGTACTGGTCTCCCTTGTTCTTTCACTCTCTCTTTTTCCCGACTTTGAACTTGACGCAAGTGTCTGCGTGTGGACAGACACGTCTTGGAAAACTCTACTCGTGTGTCTCTGTGTGGTCCTAATGAGTCTCCAAGGATCATAGAGGCTTTCTCCTATTCCAGGTCTGAAACCCAACACGGGGGTTGCTCTTGTGGCTTTAGAAAGTACCCTCTTTAACTGGAAAAGACTCCTGCCGCTGTTCACCTTTGAATCCCTCTCTTCAAAAGGCGAGCTGGCCTCCTAGCACCCTACTCCTTTGGTTCCGTTGTAAAGAAAAGCCTTGTAAGAATGGCTAAGGAAAACTGTGAAGGTAAGTATAATGAAAGGGCATCGTCAAAAGAGGCAGCAGCGTAGCCAAGATTTTTTCACTGGGGGAGGGTAGGGGGGATTGGAGGGCATTGCTTTTCATTGGGGAGGGAGGGGGGGCAGGTACCATGTTTTTAATGAATTACATGTATCTACATGCCACCAAGGCACCCCCCTTTTCTACGCCTCTAAAAAGAGGGCTGACAGTTAAAATAAGGATATAGATGGATTGAAAATGCTGCAATTCTTCCCTACAAATTGAAAGCAAAACTATATTAATCAGGAACCTTTCCCATAGATCCCCTATTAGCACGGAACAGTTTTATTTAGCAAAGATGTGTTTCTTTCCACCTAAAATGCAAGGTAATAATACGTATTAATAAAACATACTTGTTATGTAGCGCTTTATCGCACCCACCCGATGATGTGTCTCAAAAGTGCTCAGTATTTTCTTCTGCAAGGTATGCGGAGTTGTACGTATTTTAAGTATGAGACATGGTCCTTTACATAGCACCATGTAACAGTTTACAAGGTGCCGTGGCGCAATCTGCAGCCGATCAAACCAGGAACACCGGGGCAAACCCGCTTCTCTTAACGACAAGTGTCCTGGGCTCTTTTACGCAACAATAATGGTTGAGTGTCTTGCTTAAGGACACAAGTGTCACGACCGGGACTCGAACTCACACTCTGCTGATCAGAGCTTGAGTTCGGTGTTCTTATCTGCTCAGCCACGACACGCCACTGGCCAAGACACCCCACCAGGTAACAAATTCATTGAAACTGGGGAAAAAAATCACGCAGCAAAACAAGTTGTTACTCAGACAGATATTCTGCTAAACAGCATTGTGATGGTTTTTAGCTTTACAAAACGGCTCTGCTAAGTCCGACACAAGAGGGATTTGAATGCCCCAGAATATTCCCAAAGAATTATTCAAAACTGTATAGGGCCTACAGGTTTTCTTCCTGATACTACTGTTAGAATTGTTTTCACTTCATGAACGGCTATCATTTCCTTTGAAATTTCCGTGTCAGTATCAGATTACCTGTTCGTAAACCTGCCTGTAATCCTCATGTGTGTTTTTGTATCTGAATATGAATATAAATTAATGCCGAACCAGGAAATATGTACGGGAGGTATGTAGGTAATGTAGAATTACCCCCGAATACCTGTAGGTAATGTACAACTAATGCACAACTACCTGCGATTCATTTGGCAAATTTGGATCTGGGTATGGTGTAGGCTTAGTACATAATAGATTGCTTTTTGTTGTTGGAATGTTTGGTTTGATAAACGCTTTACTTCTCTGTGATATGTGCGGGAAGGGTAATTAAAGAAAACCTCTCTGATAGAATGTTGGGAAAATCAGTGTTTTCCCTTAACAGTGGTCTGCTGGCAAAATGGTGGTTAAAACACATTGAGGACCAGTCAAAAATCTCTACCTGTGGTCAGGCTGGCTAGCTCGGTGCCGAAAAGCATCCCTTTCATATGAAATATGGACATTTAGTGAAAAAGCTGATGGATTAGTGAAACGACTTAGCTGACTGGTCCTGCTGGCCAGTCACTGAAAAAGTTAAGGGCAAACCCTTAAGTTTGAGGTTCCAATGTGAAACATGTACAAGGTGCATAGTGTCAGTGGTGGCCTATTGAGAACAACATATTTAAAACCAATCATTAATGAGTGAAGTCGCTTTTGTTTTTAGTTCAATATCAGATTATTTCCTAATTTGTTTTACAGATATGGCCTTCGCTTAAGTTTGCCAAATGCAAGATCTGCAAAGTGTTGAGTGTTATATGTTGTCTGGGTTTGATCAAGGTGTTTTGATACCAAAAGCTTCACCCATCTTTTTTTTTTAGCAGCACTGTCAAGACTCAAATGTTAAGAAAATCTCAAGTAGACCACAAGTCATATAACTTTTATTGAACCAAACTGGGTTTTTTAAAGACTTGAAACATTTTATTTTATTTTTGAAGGTAAAATAAAGGATTGGTAAAGCTGATGTGCAGTGCCCTTATGATGTTTGATTCAATATATACATGACAAACCAAACCTGTGAAAAGTTGGGCTCTATCCATCATCCAAGTCAGGAAAAAATAGTGAAAAAAACGTGCACACTTTTCAGCACGTAAACACATTGTCCTTAAGTTTGATTGTTGCAACCAAAATTAAAGCCAGGGTCTTCAAATTTTATTTTCTCGACTTTGACAATATCTCAAGACAAGATTGGTACTGGTATGAACTCCATAATCAGTGAGTTGTCAGTATGATACTATTTTTTTTTAAATGACGAATACCAGTCCTGTATTCTACCTGTAAGTTTTGTGCACTCTGAAGTGTTTCGTTTTGAAGCGCTTTGTTTAAAATTAGTAAACGTCTTGAAACACTAGGCTGTAGAACTCATTGAGTTTTGGGAATGCTGGTCAGATGCTAAAATTAATGGACTCTGGCCAGTGGTCCAGTGGGTATTTCAAGCCCTGCATATACAACCCTTAGAGAAACGAACAAGTAGAAAAAATGTGAGCTTTTTCTGTGTTGGAACTTTCAAGTAATCATCTGGCTCTTGTATCGTCTTACGCCAAATTAGCCCAAGAAAGGAAGTGATGATTTGATAATGTTGAAATTAGGGTCAGATTTTTAATCAAGAGGTTTGTTTGTTTTGTTTTTTTCCAGTAAATGTCTTTGATTGAGTAGCCCATGATTTGTTTGTTTGAGGTGCTAACGTTTCAGTCAAATGAGAAATCTGGCTTTATAATGTGTCATAGGCTGATGTTTTCTCAATGTCAGAAACCTTACACTTGTTACAAAACAGAAAAATAAGCTGTTTTAAGATAAGAATGTATCTGAAAACAAACAAAAAATAAAGCAACATCTTGTTTGATTTGCATTTTTTGTTAATGAAAAAAAAAAAGAACTGCACCCGCCAATTCGTCACCTTTTTTTCTCTGACATGAATTTATTTCATACACCGGCCCAACAAAAAAATTAAACCTCTACTTCAGAAGGCTTTCTCCCTTGGCTTCACCTCTAATATTGTTCCAAAGTAAGCTATTAAGGCCTACTGCGATAAGTGTTACATGAAAAAATATGACAAGTCAGGGCATTACTGTACATTCCCTTGTTGAACTGTCGTCTAAATACATGACTCGGGGCGACCCAACCACTCTGTAAGTGTGTATTCTAAAAACAGTTTCAGAAATCGGACAGCATTCTTCAAGTTTGTAACTGTTATTTTTAAACTACCCAGAGAAGTAGGCCATAGGGATAGTGGTGAGGTCTGCTGATCTAAATACGGTTTATACCATATTTTCTGCCCGCGGTGGGGAGAGAGAGAGAGAGAGTCAAGAGGGGGAAAAAATCCAAACTGCTTCGGTTATAAAGACGATGGAGAAACAAAGCCGAGGGGAGGCTTTTCATTTTATAATCCGGCGATATTTTTCTAAACCGGCAGATCCTGATTTCATGCTTAGGTGGGATCTCTGCCTTGGGCGGCCGCGATGGTTTTTGTACCTTCCCCCGTCAATCATCCACAAGAATAGGTCAGAACCCCCGGGCGGTTTTTAAATTGTATGCCTGTTACTTTAACTTGCTGTAATTATGCGCCTCGTGCCATTCAAATTGTCAGAGTCTGCAGAGCTCCGTCCCTTGCCCATTCCCCCCCCCCTACTTTTTTTTTTCTTGCCAACATAGTATTTATGATCTTCACACTCTTAATAATATCTTGAATCTGGGTTAAACTTGTTAAATGTCACGGTGCTGTACAAACGAATCAATAGTGTCATTTTTTCCCCTTCTCTTAAATGTCAATATGATACTCTTAATGTTTAACTCGCGTCACCGTTCCATTTTTTTTTATGACTGGGAGCTTTATTAATGTCGATCATGATGTGTCAAGAGAGAAAACAAAATGAAATTGGATCATAGCCAGTTTCCTATCAACTCAACTATGTTTTTGCTCTGTTTTCCCACCCGAAATTGTTTTCTGCGAGCCTGCCTGCTGGCCTTAAGGGGGCAAGAGTTCGATTCGGCTGTGCTATGCTTTCTGATGGATTTATTGCTCCCTTCTTCCTGATTGTGTAAACTTATGTTTCCTCGTGTGGGTTGCCCCTGCTC
This sequence comes from Marthasterias glacialis, assembly GCA_911728455.2. NCBI lineage: Eukaryota > Metazoa > Echinodermata > Asteroidea > Forcipulatida > Asteriidae > Marthasterias > Marthasterias glacialis. The sequence goes on along the minus strand of OU452222.1, from coordinate 26,077,930 downwards.
TGTTCCACTGAGAGAGGAGCTAGGATCCAGACCCTCAACAGAGGTGTCAAATCCCAGGGGAGCAAGTTGCCCAGTTTCACCTTCACACATAGGCGCTTCCTAATCGGAAATTGATTTACACTTTACAGTACGCAGTTTCCCCCCCCCCCCCCATCACTTTGCTGGACTTTTCTCACTCCTTGATCACAGACTAACTATTACCCCCCCCCCCTCCTTTCCCTCTCTATCACTCTTGCCCCATAGCTGCCTGTTTTTGTCTGTGTCTGTGTCATGCTGTCTTCGTCTTCCCGTGGTGTTTTTTTTCCCGTCTGTCTTGATCTTTGCTCTTCACTTTCCCTCCCCTTTGTTTTATCTCCTGTCTTAACTGCCTCTACCTCATGTTAGTGTCTCGTCATAGTCTATGACGTTTAATGATGTTCCATGAACATCAATCAATTGAAACCCTGCCAAATTGCAAATTACGTCCACCAATTTTTACTGTGTTCTCCAAATGTATTATATCCCGCAGAATAGAACAGCATCAGAAAAAGAATTCAACAATTTTCGAATTTATCAAGCAGCTCCTCACGTAAAATTCTCCCGGGTGAGATTAATTTGTAGAAATTTTAGAGGTTCCGGGGAAAAAATGTACTCATCAAAAGACCATGTTATAGTGCCATATCTTTTAGCAAAGACAAATATAGACAAATGTTCCGATGGAAAGTTTCTGGCCTCAAGACAGAAACTGTGACATTCTGGACTTCTGGTACTAATTTGTCCTGCAAAGTCGCTGAATTGCTTTTGGTAATGATTTCTGGAGGCAGCCTTGCAAGACTGTACTAGTGTAGCCCCCCCCCCCCCTGGCCATTGCTGTCTTCAAAAACTCATAATACCCTGCTCAATCATCAGTGCCTAGCGGATCATAAATATTTTTGCTGTGGTGCTTTGCCTTAACTTTGAGGGATTTGGCTCCGGTTACCAGCACATTAGAAGGTGACACTCCCTTGCCCTTCAGTAATGGTCTCAAAGCGGTTCGGTAGAGTTTGCCGATTTTTCTCTTGATCTTGGGAGAAGTTTCTTGGTGTCTCAGGCATTCAACCACTGTTTGGTCTGACACAGGCATACATGTTCTTTGTTAAAAGCTATTCAGTGTGTTGTTCTTTATCATATTCTATGGGCAGCAACTTCTGTTTTACTGGTTTCAGATATTAGAGTTTTAAAGAACAAGTGGCCCATGTTCATAGTTTGTTCAATTGATTTGCTGGAATTTGTTAGTGTCATATGTTGTTATTTAACCAAAATAATATAGAATGAGCTAAGAAAGATATGTAGACAACCAAACAAACAAAAGATGAAAAGCAATGAGAAATACTTGATAAATAATATGGAAAATGTTAATGAGAGAAGGGGTCGTACAGAGTACAACACAATTGACAGTTTTGTCGCATAACTTTTTAAGTTCTTAAATTTTAACTTCCAATTAATGCAATAAAAGATTCTTCAAATGGAGGCCTTCTCCTTTCAAGGAGACTGATGTCGGTAACAATGGAATAACATGTTGAATGTTCACAAGGTTGTTTTTTCAACAGGATTTCCAGTAGCAGTGAACATATGTGTACACTTGCTTCCAGCCACCAGTCGGTGTTTTTGTGTTGTTTCCCCTTTAAGTAGTTGGGGAAACTCAAACAAAATTCCCTTCTCAAGGAAGGAACCCCCGAAAACAGCAATCAAAACAAAGCATGAATACAGTGGCTGATTGTTCAGCAGAGGAGGTAGTAGTAGCCCCTGATCTAAATGCTGTATACGGTGTGGAACATTTGTCTATGGACACTGCGACCCAAGTTGTTGTAGTAGTCAAGTCAGCTTCGCATGTCCAGATATATTACACGCAGCATGTTTGCATTGTCATATGCGGCTAAGGCTGCGTGGCTTTTCCTGTAATAAAGAGGCTTGTGTGCTAGACCTCATTTTCACTCAGTCCGTGTTAGTATAGCACACACAGGACTGTATCACATCCCCCAACGCCATAAACATACATTTTACATCTTTAGCATGCACGGCGAGTTGGTCTCCCCACCGTGTTGGCCGGGCAAACATATAAAATTGGCGAACGGAATGAAATATGAGTGGAAGATTGTTTATAGCGGGGGCTTTTGTTCGCGGGGACGGCTTTTTATTCCTGGGCTCAATTTGTGTGTTTAGGAGATGGCTAGCGACATGACATGCGAGAAATATGGAATGACGGGTTTGGGTTTTAATCTCATGCTGACAAATCTGAACTGGGTCATACGCCGGGTGTAATAATTGGGCTGACATAGTTTAAGATGATACATGTAGCCAAGACTAACTGTGTTGACTTGATCTGCATATTCTGAGTGTCAATTTGCCCGTTCAGACTGCTCCAAAGTCCCTCTCCGATAGGAGGATGTGTACTGTGTAACTTGTGTCATGAAGTGCACGGCTGTGTAAGGTGTCAAGCAAGGATCTAGCAATAGGGTGTTCAAATGTTGCTAGGAATTGAAATAAAGTGGCAAAGTTGGTCACCTTCGAGTGCGCGGATGTTGTAGGCCTGATGTTTTCATGGAGGCAACGAAGGCACTTGCCTCCGTCCACGCCCATGATCATTGACTTTGTGCCCCCGTGAAATGTTCCAGCAGAAATTAAAATTGTCCTCACGTAGAGGTTCGTCTTTTACTCGCATGTATGAAAAAATGCCTTGTCCCTTACTAGAACAAAGTATCAAGCCTGCATTGCATTATCTATGTCAAACAGGGCTCCCAAATTAATTAATAGAGCATTTAAAAAGACACCCAGTCTGACTTACACTATGTTTTTCGTCCAGACCCATGTCTGCCCCCCCCCCCCCCCACACACACACACACACACACACACACATACCTCCGGAAAAAGGACTAAAAATTAAAGGGAGAAAAATAAAATAAGTAATTAATATAAACATAATGAATTTACTTTTGAATTGTATTTGTTATATGTAAACCCATTTCATATCCAGTTATGCAAACAACAAAAATTGGTTTACTCTCTAAATGTAAGCGTGAACATTTCACTTTCTCGCCCGAGTGGTGTAATTTTGGCTCTTTTGAGAGTGAAACTCACTGTGCATCACCCCGTTTGAGTGAAATTGGAACAAACTTTACTATGATTCAAGTTGAAACCTCCCGTCTTTCACTCTGAAGAGAGTTGCTCGCCATATGGCTCTTTGCAAGAGTGGTATGGCGGACAAAACGAGTGGTGTTTTTTTTTCAGTCTTTTACATTTAGAGAGAGTAATGTCTTTCTTAGTTAAGAAGAGATCACTTTCAAAAGATAAACTTGCTTGGGTTGGATGCTGGGAAGAGTATCTCCTCATGCACCATTAACATTCAACATGACCATAAATAAAACATGTAATTGCCTTTTTGATCATACATTCACGGAACATGGCATGTAATACTTTGCACAGTTATGAGTTTCATATTCCAAAAAGGCTGCAATTTTCTTTTCATTCCCTGCGGGCGGAAAAGAATTGAAGGGGGGGGGGGAGAAAAAAAGAAAATCGCTGGTCCCGCACAAAGAGAGAAGAGAAAAGAAACAAGAAATAGCAAAATTAAAGTTACCCCAGGGGGAAGCATATCTTGAGGAGCTTGGTAATCATTTTGACATAGTCCTTCCAGAAATTGTTCCCCTTGCCTTCTTCCCCGGAGCAGTTTGGAATAGGTTTGAAATTGGCTGGGGTCTCCCCTGTTAGAGTGCGGCCTGATTGGGCACAATCAGAGTCGGCTTAGCTTGTTCAAGGCTTGCCCTTGGCGGTTGGTTTTTCCCTGTACATTGTACAGTTAATACATGTGTACAATTGCGGCAATTTTCTTTTTTTTTTTTTTCTTTTTTTTTTTTTTTCCTTCCCCTGAAGTTAAAAAAAACAGCAAAGCATTTTAAGTTTGTCTTGTTAATTGGGTAAAGAAGGATAGGAATATTACATGTACTTTCCAGAACAAGTTAATGTTAATGTTCATGGTTAATTTGAATGCCTTTTCCCACAGGACAGAGAAAGAAGTCGAGGTAAATTTATAGTGAACAAAACCTGCTACTGTTGAATTTCAAATTTAACTCCAACAGCGTTCTTTAGTCAGAGGGTGAACATGTCCAAAAATAAAGAAGAAACCCTGCCATTGCCAATAAGGAAAGTCATCAAGAAAGGGTGCCGTAAATGACTTGTGGTGTAAACTTCAGTTGAAGGGTAGGACCCTAACAAACCTGCCCCCTCTAAAATGGTCCATATGCTGAACTTATCAAAATGGTCAATTAATTCTGCCATGGGCCAAGAGAACATCTTCCGAAGTATTCATAACAGTAAATGCACAGAGACCAGAGATGAACCCAGGGGTTGAGCGGAGTTGTCAGCAAGTGACCCCTGACCTCTCTGTAAGATCAGATGCCGCTACCACCGAAGTAGCGAATAATTATATGCATGCACTCTTCACCGGTTTGCACCCCTTGCAGCATTCACCTGTGTAGAAGTGAGAGCTGGTACCCATGGGGGTTTACTTTTTTTTTTTTTTTTTTTTTAGGCGAGGCTGAAAAATGAGGGAATTTTGGGTTGATTGAGAAAGGAGACTTTTGTTGATGAATTGAAGGCTTGTCATCAGCGGCATGTTATTCAGACTGCAGTTGAAGTGCAGATATGGTTGCATGCGGTGTGAATTAGCCGAGGTGGATTTTTCTGTCACTATCTCTGCGAATGGAGAAAGCTTGAGTCATCCTCTCTCCCAGTGGAAAGGAAGATACGGAAATGGAAATCTGTTTATTGCAACCCCTCTGTTTTTAACAAAACATCACATGGCAATGTGTTCTTTTTTTTTGTTAGTTTTGGAAAACATGCCAAACAATTTCATAAGTTCACGTAAGAGGAAGGAGGATTACAGTTTTGGCACAGCAAATGTGCAGCTTGCTTTTGCCTTCACTTTCATTCCATGAGAATTTGTCCGGGAAAAAAAAATGACGATTAAAAATACTTATATGATCCCTCACCTAATCTCAGACCAAAATGCTCAATAAATAATCAATCTGTTTGGCATGGTTTGAAAAAGTCATTGGACGGACGTAGTTTTTTTAGAGATTTTATGACCAAAAAAACCCAAGGTGGAAGAAACACTTTTTTTATCACCTGAGAGAGAGAAAACAAAAAAGGCTTACGTTTGAAACCTGCCCTGTCTGTAATTGAGATTTATATTTCATGTCCAAGAGGGGAGGACCCAAGGAAGTCTGATCATAAACATCTTAAATAACATCCCCTGACATAAACCACCCACCTTCCCGCTCGAGCATACACAAAAGCGCACACTCCTTTCCCCATAATGCCCAGCAGAAATATTTCATCACTTTACAAATAAACGGTTATTATCCATAAATCACTAAACACTGGCCTCATCATCCGAACGATGACCCCACACGACCCCGATGACACGGCAATCGACAAATTTCCACATTTTTGTTTTTTCAGGATGTGTCAGAGGTGACAATATTTTTCAGGGTTTCGATTTGATATATATGACTTTCCATTGTCAAATGGGTCTGTCCGTTTTCCGCCTTAAAGGGACGTGATAAACACTTGTGTTTTTTCCCCCACTGATTTAACGTGGTCCCGTCATCCCAATCGACCCTGCCCATATCTTGTCTTTATAAGAATAAACAATGTAAATAATGAAGTTAAGTTTTGTGGAAAAATCATTACACAATTTAGTTTCAATGCAAACCAAAAAAATAAGCTGTCTTCCTAGCTAACCTTTGTTATACTGCAAAGGTTTCTGTAAGTATGAACATTGATAATGAAGCCGACAGTGGTATTCAGACCGATTTTCTTCCAACCTTGGTTGCGTCATTTTTGGGTGTCTAATGACAAACGTCTGAAAGCAAAGTCAACATTAATCTTGACTAATTGAACTGAGTGTTGGTGTACAGTTTGAAAGGCGACTCAAAAGCACAAGCACCGGTGCTATCACAATGAGAACAAAAAAAAATGCAATGAACAATTTGTCAGGCCGGATTGCTTCGTTCTTAAAAGGGCAAGGGCACCAAGGAATTTTGTTCTCCATAAAAGGGCACCTCTATGAGGAAATTGTATTGAAATTTCTACTGGAAGATGTCAAGGGCACCAAGGCCAATGACCAGGGGCAATGTTTGCCTCCGTGAAGCATCTGGCCTGCAATTATCAAAAGTGAACAGACACGTAAATTTGTATTGTCAGAAAATATTATTATTTTTTTGTAATGGCTAACCCTTTTTAACAATGGTAGAGTCCGTACTATTTTAACTCCCCATCCTTAGTGGAACAATCTGTCTCATCTCGACAAGTTGAGTCCATTTTGCTCTCCAATCAATCTAAAGATATACTTGTCCCCCCAGAAAATAAAAGTTTACGCGAACTTCAACTTCTCTCTGAAAGAACAGGACTAACCAGACCAGGAAAGCGAAAATAATGTGCGGGGTTTTAGGGTTAAATGGGTGGGTTATTGATAATGTGAAGGAATCCATCACCCGACAGCTTAAGGACCATTCAGGAAAACAAGTGGTTACAACAGCACACGGCAGTTGCTTTTTAAGGAAAGGGGGAAAAAAGAACCGGAATGGTTATTACGGACAAACAAGTTGATTAGTTAATTTGGAAGGCTCACTGATTCTCATGCGTGTACCAGTCCTCCAGAGAAATTTTCCATCTGAAATACTGCCAGAGTCAAGGAAATAGCAATTGAAGACCCTACAAATCACCATCGCTTATTTCGATTGCCGCATTTGATGTTCTATCTCAGAATGTGGCCAACGTATTTGTTGAAATAATCACAGGTTCTTTATTATAACATTGTTATAGTGTGTTTATTGAAAACTATAGAACATGGGATCACGTTGAAAAAAACAATGATGTACCTTTTCTTCAAGACGTCAAAGGAATATAAGTGGGTTTTAGGCATTTGTGCCTGAATGACACAGCCCCTTTTTCCAGAGAAAATAGTAGCCAATAGAGAAACAGTAGAGAAACATTTCTTAAGGGGACACCAATAATCATGACCTTACTAAGGAGAGAGTGGCTTGCCTTCTGACTTTTACAGCCCTCCCCTCACCCTCCCCTCACCCTCCCCCTCCCTCCCCTCTCTCCAATACTACAAAAGAAAACATCCACAAAGGAAAATCAAAATTAGACATCGCCAAGGCGTCAGTTTACATGCCGTGTGTATCTTGTCTTGATCAAATGGCCTACATCGTGTAGACTTTTTATCAGTCGGAGAGTGATATTAGTGACCACTCCTCTAGACATGGATTCCAAAGATAACCAGGCAATCTTATTGTCGTTTGTGGTTTTGTGTTGGTGGGAAAAGACATTTGGGAATCCATCGCAAACACATTGCATCTAAATACCATTTTTGTCAATATCAGGAAATTCCTGTTCTCTATTACAATTTAAAAGAAATGATCGAGTTGTTTTTCTCGTGAGACACCTCTTTCTTATACCATTGAAGTTTGTAAATTAACTGCAAAAAGTTTTGAAAGGAATGGTACATTGTTTATGAAGAACTCATTTACTGTAATTCTCTGCCGCTGACTGGAATACTGTTTCGAGAAAAATGCAGTGAAATAGCATGGCGAAGACTGTCTTTCAATCGTTAACATTTCAGGCAGTGATTTCTGTCTGTGCCAACTTTACATAGATGTTTTAATCTAAAGAATTGCCAACTGGGATCTGCTTTCATGATCAAATGTTGTGCATTTTAAAGTTTTCTTTTTTTGGGTCAAATTAGTTGCAAGAGCATATTAACCAAACTCTCTTATTTACAAGAAACATGGTCTTAAACCAAACTGAATATTTTACTTAAGTTAGCGCTCATGATTAAAAAAAAATGTTGACAATTTTACCTACTTAATGATTAAGATGTTTTGAAGACAATTTTCTCACATTTGATATTTTGGGTGTTGGGATGGACCAGTACCAACTACATGTAAACACAGAACAAGCTTGTAGATTAAACATTTGTTAATTTTAGCTTGCCGATAATCGCCAAATCTGGAATCTGGTTAAAATTATAAATTCTCATTCATTTGTTTGGGGGTTCATATTGGAGGCTGTAGCCTGGGACATAAGATATAGGTGTGATAATATTGTCACATGATGACCTCCGTGACTCATTGCCTTAATGTCAGCGCTCCGTAAGAGAGAGAGAGAGAGAGAGAAAAAAAAGGTGTGAATTATGGGAACTGAAAAATTATGATCCATCTGTTAATAATTCTTGAGGCCCCGTCCTAGGATTGCTGCTCTCAGCAAGGAAAAAAAGGGGGGGGAAAATGGTGGGGAAAAAATACAGGACTGAGTGATTTAATGCCTCTCTGAAAATAGCCCCTCATCCTGGCATTAATTGCAACTTTTTTTTTTCATGGGATTTTAAAGGGTGTGTGAAGTGACGTCCCTTGGGTGAGATATCACCCCCCAAAAATAAAATTGCAGAAATATCATCTGAAAGCTTGTGTACTTGAACGAGAACAGCGACTGTCAAACGTGCTGAGTCAAGTTTTTGAACCGATGCATTGTGGTTTGTTTGTTTGTTTTTTTCGCCAGACAGTTATCTGAAAGGCAACAGTGACTTAACGATACACTCCCTTTGTTATAAAGAGTAGGTAGAAATGCATCACCTTAATGAGTTCTGGGGTTTTTTTTCTTATTTTTTTTCCCCTACTTTTTCTGGTACAATTAATTAGGCTGTAAATTTCACAAGATATTTGCAGAAGACACCCCAGATTTTGTCTTTCTTTTTCCTGCACAAGGTACAACTCTCTTACACAAACCTATTTGATGTTCCAAATTCTTGTCTTTGGACCAATGCTTATGTAGCTACTTAGTGTATACTGCAAGACCACACCATGGAGATCATACCCCCCCCCCCCATAAGAAGGCAGTTCTGCCCTTTATCTGTCTTGATTTTATCATGGGTGGGTGAAAGGTTAGAGTTGTTCAGAGAAAGTATGATGAGACAACGCCAGGGAAAAAAGAAACTCACTGTATAAATGGATCCAAAGTGTTTATGCCTTACAAATAATTCTGGTCGCAGATTAAGACCTTTTTCTTGAAGACTGCAGAGAAGTCCTTTAATCTACAGATTTACACGGAGTGAGTTTGACCGAAGCTTTTCAAAATGTCTGTTTCTGAGCACCAATATTCCTTACCTTATTCAAAGGAGTGACACAACTTTGCTCCTTTTCAAGTTGACTTGGTTTTTAAAACAGTAAACCAGATGTAAGTTGCCTGGGGGCTGATGGTTGGATGGTTGGAGCATCTTTTCCAGTTGCCTTGTCAGTCCTCTTCACTCTGCGGGACAGCCCAAGAACGAACCACTAGCCCTGCTCCATTTGTTCCCTGATTTCAAGGCCTACAAGTGTTTTCAGTAATGGTCTTGTGCAGGCGTGCAAAACAGGAAAAGCACAGATTTGTTGCTGTTGATCTGACGTGCACATAAAAAAACAACACAGGGTCTCACACAAAAGGGTTTGATGGTCCCTAATGTACATTGTGTAGGCCACCGTGGGCATGCAGCTAAGCCAGATCTGTCTGCATAATACAATGAATTTATTCATTGTTCTAAATTTGTTAACTAACAATTATGGAAAGGGTTCATAATTATCAATAGTTATCTGTTATTTTATGTTCCTGTTGTGGTGAACAAAAAATAGGAAGATAGTGGACTGTTTACCAGCACTCCCTACATTATTCCTGTACACCGGATTGACCCACGTCGTAAAATTTCATGGATAAATGACTAATAAAGGGAAGATAAATTGTCATTTTCTTGTCGCCATAAATTGCACGTTTTCTCAGCTGCGAGGGCATTTTTTATGGGCACTGGACTGTCAGTTTAACAAGTGCCTTTTGACTTGGCTGGCTGCTGCTGCTGCTGCGAGAAAAAGATCATTTCTGCTGGTCGGACTCTGCGGGGCTGGCTCTCTTATCCACTGCGTCTTCGCTTCTCTTGCGCCGCATGACATGCAGAAGTTATCGGCCAAATGAGCATCGCTAACGCCTCGGACAGCCCACAACCGGAAAAACAGGCACTGATTCTCACGCCTCGGGTGGCTTAATTGATAATATGCATGAAATGATTTTGATTGGCAGACTGCCTTTTAGGGGGTCTGGGCAAATTGAGAGAGTGGGGGAATAATAAAAAAAAAAAAAAAAAAAATCAAACTGTCTGCTGCCACGGCTGTCAGGGTCTTAGTGCCGATTGGGATGACACTTGTCTTTCTATGGGAGAAAGAGGCTCAAGCCCGGTGAGAGTGTACAGGGTTAATAGTTAGTCTGGTTGTGTCTGTCATCATTTTGTATAATTTAGGTTAGGTTTACCGACAGCATCAAGTGTCATAATCATAAGGATACTACTGAAGTGTGTTGTGATTATTATTTTATTTTTAAGCGGTTCACTGGCTCTGTGAGAGGCCCCGGGTGTCTTGACTGTTGAGTTATTGTGGGCAAATTGGGGGAATTTTTTAAGTGAGGAGGTGAAGCTGTATCAGGAATATGTTATGCTGTGGAAAGTAGACAAGACAAAATGTTTGTTTCCCTACTTTTTCAAATTGTTTGTTCTTTTTTTTTTGGGGGGGGGGTATTACTAATATTATTACGTTGGCAGGAAAGTAAGAGGACTGAAATGTCAAGTCTAATCATTGGACCTTCACATTTTCCTGATTGGATGATTTGATTGAGTAATCAACATGCAGAAAAACTTCACTAACAGAAGTATAGATGCTCATTTTATAAAACAGTAGCTTTAATAACAAAAATCCTTCCATCATCAGCTGCTGTGAGCAAATACTTCATTGATCGTTGCATATGTAGGTTTTTTTTTCAAATCTAAAGGAGTTACATAAATGCATTCTTCCAAAGTCTAATGATACATCATCTGTACAAAGGGATTTGTTTTTTAAAAAAAAGAACCGAAAGATTGTTGAAAGAAACAGCTTTCATCGTCACACAAGATCAAATGATTTGAACAACAGAGAAGTTTGTTGTGTATAGGTACGTAATCTCATGAATATTATACTGCGTGTGTATATGGACTGTGTCTACTTGCTATTGGGGTCCATTCCAGGCTCATTTATACCCATCAATCAAATGATAATGATATTATTTGATCAATGGCCTTCATCAATATCGAAATAGGAAAATCCCTATATTTGAAGAGTGTCATGAACTATGCCAGCTGGTAATTAAATGTATTTTTCCGAAATCCTTAGTCAGTGATTATTTAGCGACAACTGGCATGAGTATGAAGCCCCGATTTCTATAGGGGTCTAGGTGCGTAATTGATAGGGCCCATAATGAATGCTGTCACAGCCGTTCTTTTCATTTTATAAGCCCCCAATGTATCTCAACTTCACGCATACTTGCCCAAGTGTAGATCAACAGGCAATTGTTATTGTGTGATACATTCTGGAAGTAAAAAAGAGCTGGGCGAAATGAATGGCATGTATGCCCTCAATGGACAGACCAGGTGTATTTTTCCACTTTTTATGCCACTATTCATTAAATTAAAAAAAAAAGAAGAAAAAAAAAATTGTTTTGTTGGTGGGATGTGTGATAAAAAAAAAATGTAATGGGTGCAGTGACTGCCAGGCACATTTATAAACCAGACTGGTTCATTCACTGGGTTTCAAAAGCCACTTGTTGCCAAGCTTTAGTTTAGCAAATAGCCCCAAGCTTAAGAATATTAGTAATACACCGTTTGGATTGTTCACCTTCACACAAAAACCACTCAGTACTGTGCTGAAATCGCCAGGACTTCCCCCCCCCCCCCCTTCTCATTCACCCCCTCGCATCATTTTGCAAGTGGCGCACCAGCAGGCCTCAGGGATGATTTTTCTGTTTTTACGGACGATGGAAAAACACAATTTTGTTGTCATCGGAATAGGTTTGATGTAGCCTTGTTAACAGATTGGGAGGTGTCTTTTGTTAATTCTAGTGGGTGTTTGACCGCCCGACTAGCAAAAGTGCACCCGTCAAAATTAGTGCATCTCTTAGTGTCACACTTCACAAATTGAAGAGAAAACAATTTAGCTCATCTTAAGTGTTTTGTCATGCATAATTAGGTGTTTTTTTCTTTCCCATTTGTCGTGATTCATTTTTTTTCTCCTGTCTTTTTTGTTGAAGGGTGGGGGAGAAAAGATGATCTTTCCAGGCTTGAGTTGTGTTGAAACTTTAAAGAGGGTTGGTTTTTTAAGCATCTTGGCAGAAAATATTTGGATAAATGTGTTTACTCTTGCTTAATGCAACTTCAGAAGAAAAGCTATCTATTTGGAGGAAACAATATTTTGTCCCCTTAGATATAGCCTAGCCTAATAATTCCAATTTCATTGAAAGAAACTCCAAAATCAAAAGATCTTGGTTGAGATCTTGTTCAGCATTCATCAACCATTTATTTGAACAAAGATTTCTTCACTTCAGAACCATGTCTGAACACATTGAGTATTACTATAGCTTTATGAAATCAAACTTGTGCCTGTAGAGCAAATTTTGTGATCATTTTTTGTTGGGGTACTGCACAGACATTTACCAACATTAATCTACCTTGTCATAAAGTACAGTAATTAGTAGTTACTTTTTAGATCTGAACTGCTACCCAAAAGTGGACAGAAAAAAGAAAGGAGAAAATCTGCTTTACACAGCTGCACCGGCCCGCCCAATGTGTGAAGCAATCCCCAGCCTGGGCAGCGGCTAAGCAAGCCGTGTCTGACTTGGTCGTGGGGGACACACAGTAGTGCTTTTCCCTGGGGCCGCTGCAGCGTGGCAGCTAGGGCAGACAGGAAGGAAATTGTTCACAGGGGAGGGATCCTTTAGGAGTTGGAAGCTAAATGCTTGTATCCTGCTGTGTGTGGTGGCTGCTGAGTTATTCAATTATCGCGAGGCGCTAAATAGTTCATGTAGTTAGTACCATCTGAAGGGAGCTGGGCCGGTGGTGGGGCAGGCGGGGGGGGGGGGTGGTTAAGAATGCTTTTTTCCCCCTCTCTCTGTCCCTCAGTCTCAGTCTGATGAGTGTTACGATTGGGGCATCTTGTAAAAGACCTGGTGTTGTAGTACTACTCTGGGCTGTTTTGCCGTGATACAATCTATCTGTGTACAATTTCATTAACTAGCAGACCGCAAAATGGGCTTTGGATCTCCCAATGCAGGGAGGATGATTGTGCATCTCTTGATTGACAAAGTCGGACCTAACTTTAATAAAGTGCTCAAATTTACATAAAACCAATCGGTTTGGGAGTCGGCTGTTTTTTTGGTTGGAAATGGGGCAGCAGAATTTAGCTTTTACAACCATAGCTCTCGATTGGCAATCAAACACGTGGGGCTAAAATTTACATTTTTTTTTTCGTATGCGGTTGTATTCAGGTGAGGAAATCAGGTAGCAAAATTAGCTCTCACAACCAAAGCTTCATCACTGCATTAGCAATGCCACACCAAACACACAGCTGTTTTACATACTAACAATTTTGTTTAGCTTTTTTTTTTCTCTTTTTTTTTGGGGGGGGGGGGTGTTTGAAAAAGGGAACAAAATAGCAGTTCAAAATAAAATTTCATATTTTAACTAAACACAAGACCATTATCATTGTTTTCGTTTTCATTTCTGGGATGCATTTCATGAAACATTTCTGATAATTAAAACAATTTTATTTTTAAGAAACAGTAAACATTGCACAGTTGCAGACCAGGTAGTTAAATTTGATAAATTCCTGTCAGAACATCCCTAATGTTTTTTAACAAAATGTATTTCGTACGTAACTTTTAATAATGAACATGATGTCTCGCAGGCAGCGCTATGTGTTTCTTTGTGTGTCTTTGTCGTATTTGACTAAGCGGTCATCATTTTTTCTCTCAAAGACGACAAAACTTGAGTGAATCAGTTTGGCATTGAGTTTTTAATAATTATTATGGAATTAGGTTTGCCAGTGATAACGTATCATGCTTTGAAATCTTTAGCAGAAAAAAAAAGTGCCACCCGAACTAAACTACACATGAATGTAGTATTCCCCATATGGGTGGTAACGTTACGTAGGTTCACTGTTAAATATGCAAGTGGCCACTTTCGGCCCCGCTCCCTTGGGCGGCCACTCTAGACAGGGTTGACTTACTTTTATCGTGTTGCCATATTTATTTTTTTCTTCCCAACCTCAAAACGAAACACCACCCCCGGTTACTTGAAAAATTATAGTGTTTACCGAGTTTGGGAGTATATGTAATAGGTCTTGTGGGTCGGCGAGAACATATTCACGTCTACCCCTCGGTTATGAATCCTATCAAGGATTTCATATCGGTCCAAGTTTCAGGTAACCATTCACCTTTCCGCTAGAGTGGTTTTAATTATAAAATCGGTATCATTTTAGTCCAGTATTTTGAGAGCCCCAGTTTGGGTTACTTTCAAGGTAAGATTCTTTCTCCGTCTTTGTTGGTGGTTTTTTTTTTTTTTAAGTTTAATGAGGAACCTGTGGTCCAGGAAAATTTCTTGTTGCCCTTGTATAATTAAACGAGCTTTGTTCCAGTAAAACAAAGCTGCTTCTATGGGTTTCATCGATGTTTTGGGGTCTTAAAGTAAGCAATATTTGGAAATTTCCATGTGAGACGGTTGACTCTATTTTTTTATGTGCTCTGGGATGGAACCACACCATTGGTAAATCAAGAGTCTTGTCCCAATAAATATCAAATCTGGAGAGAATCTGACCTCTGTCAGGAGAAGTTGTTTTCTTTTGCTTGATTTCCATTTATAGCCTGCTGTGGGATTGTTTCCCCCTTTGCACATCTGTTTACAACCGAAACCTCGTTAAGATTCATAGGAAAATTGACATGGGTTTTCGGTTATGAACAAGTGTAAATTATTTTATTGATTTCAGCTGTTAATAAATCTTTTTTTTTTCGTCTTGAGTGTGTCCGTTGTGTGTCATAGGAAGGGAAAGATTTACTATGTAACTGTCTTCAATTATGAGGCAGTGAGATTGAAACATACCAGTGTAGTGCTCGGGCAATGATTCCTCGGCCCGAACCACACATTTATTAACAATGATCCAGACGCATTAATAATGTTCCGTTGATTTACAAGTCAAATTTCACTGTTTGTGCCAGGGAACCCACCCTGACAACCAGAATCGGGTCGGACGACCGACGACGATGGAGAGGGAAAACAACAAACTCACAAGAATGTGTCAGTTCTTTGGAGCCTTTGGTGTTTTCTGGGTTTTTTTTCTTCTCTCTCTTCTCATCTGTCACTGAGAACGTAAAATGGCATCATCTTTTTGAGCGATATCCCCTTGATTGGGGTCAGTGGACCCTTCAACCTCCTCCCTCGTTGGGAGGGTGCACAGACAGCCATGATATTGTCTGATTGTTGTTCACTTCCAGTACTGTATTCACAGCCACGGTTCACAGACTGGAGACTGTTATTTTTCTAGGACCGCGAGGACATACTCCCGTGGATTCCACCTTGTCATCAAGTTACCTCACAGCTCCACTTGAGCAGACTCAATGAATATCATCCAGTCCTCCACTTTTTTTTTTCATCTTTCATCATCCACCTTTTTGTTTTTCTCAATATCGTTATTTTTTTTCTGTTTTGGTTCTGTGGATGCCTTCCACCCCCCTCCTTTTTTTGAGTACCCCTCAAAAAGTGACAGCGCACTTCGATAACACAGGATGCTTTGCTTGTGAGCTGTGACTTTTTATAGCGTAGTAGTGCCAATGACTTATCTGTTCTGATGACAAGAGATTTAGGCAGTGTTAAATGATAGGTGAGTACTCTTTGCTAACCTCTAGCACTTGAGGAGAAAATTTAAAAGGTTTGACAATAGTAACAGGTTTTGTCAATTTTCTTGGTGCGGGTCGGACGAACACGTTGCACCAGGCAGAGTGGCTGGCTGTAGGGGCTGACGGTAATTGTTTTATTTTTAGTGGTTATTCTCGCGGCACTGCTGAGGAACAGCATTTGTTAGAAGCGTTTAAGGTGTTTGGTTTTTTTCATTTTCTTTCTGTAATATTGTTTGGTTGCTGCTGTTGTTTTTTCTAACTTCACTGTTTTCGAGTTAGCAATGTGCAAAAGTACCACAAGTACATTTCAATCTTCAAGTTAATTTTTTGTTTGCTCCAATCTTTTTTAACTTACGATTACAACCCAAATTGCCGTGCGTACTTTCTGTAAACTGGTAGGGGCCGGAGTTGTTTAAGAGCATTTGTGACTAACGAGAATTCTTGTTTGACAAAAAGTTAAGAACCCTTCAAATTGAAACATTTCTTAAGATTTCCGTCAATCATTCGCTCCCCCCACAATAAAAAAGCATGCGACTTTCTCTGTGGATTTACTCCTTTTTTTGTCCCATGTAGGCCAAAAAACAATCAATAAAGTTCCTCATTTTACAGAAACAAACCGAGTTGCATGTACATTGTATGACACTAAAGTTATCTCCTGCCGATTTAATACTGATGACTTGAAGAAATGTGCATTGTGCAATCCATTGTAAATACCTCACAGATGTCTGCCCACCTTAATAATCACAAGACATTGACCGCAGTTTGGTAGCATTTTGTAGATGGTTATTCTTGTATTTCAACAAAAACACCCTAAGAAGAAAGACAAATGTCTTCATATCTGGACAGGACACAAAATGCACATAAAGCATAATATCCAAAGGGATTTGATCTGCAGTCATTCATAAAAGATGGCACTCATCTGTACTTTTTCCACTCTGTCCAACAATGATGACAGATGGAGTCAAGCGTGTACCCCTGTGACCCTTTAGTCCACACCTATACATGCAAAACAGGTGTAAGGGTGATTCGGGGCCACTTTCATTCATGTTACCCATACTGGGAAGAGAAGACTCATGGTGCAGATCCAACAATAGTACCTTGACATTCAGGAGATTTGCCCATTAGTGCTTAGGTACATGATCAATTAATACGCCATGTTGGAAAACATTCCACGCGGCAGTTCATTTTGAAGCAGGCTCGATACTTGTCCGAATGGTCAGGGTCATGGTTGAGTCTGCTGCGTACTTTTTACACTTCACTTTTTTTTTTTTTTTGTCCTTTCCCACTTTCTCCTTTCTTGTTTTGTTTTGTTAATGATTTGGGCAAAGTGCCCCAAGACGAATGACAGCAAAACCACATGCCTTGAGTGAATCATCGTCGATGACATATACATTCATTGAGCGTTTCAGATTTTAGGGCGTTGATTTTCCGAATGATGTCTTCAAAATGTTTTGCAGGCATCGAAATTAGATTATGTGAGCATACAGTAACTGTTTCTGCTCTTGCAACCAAACTCCCCCCTCAACCACTGTGCAGAATAGAGCTCCCAAGTTGAGCAATTTATTTTTTCTAATTCCGATTCATAAACTCCCGATAATTCCCAGTACAAATTAAAAAACTGATTGGAAGTACATTTACACTTAATTCATTACTCACTCTGCTCCCAGCTTATGTAAACCTTAACGTTCACCACTGCGGTGTTAATCCGGATGGTGAATTATTTCGGTATGCATGTTTCCTTAAGTTTGTCACCCCTGGTTCTTCCCGGAGCATTATAAAGCATTTTTTTTTTCCTCACTGTGAAATCAGGATTATTTGTCATTATGAATTGATGACAGAAACATCCTGCGGTTGACTTAGTGTTTAAGTTGATGTTAATACATTTGTATGGGCGCACTTTTTTGCAGTGCTCGGCAGGAGTCCTTAAAAACTGTCTGCAGCATCCGTTTGCTTTAGTTCACTGGTTCCCCTCTGAAGGGTCCCACCATAGAACCAACCGGCTTCATTTTCACCATGGTACCTGGGAGTTCTTACTTGGTCCCCATAAGAAGTACTCAGCATGAGCCTCCAGAGTTTCAGGGCTCGACCGTCTTCAATATAATGTTACAGACTGAATTGAGATGGGGTTTCAGATGGTTGAGGAGTTGTTGTGTTTTGAGGCCACAACCATGTTGTTGTTATTACACAAGAAAACTGAATTGAGATCTAAAGTTGAAAATATCAGAAGCTTTGTGTGAAGTTCAAACCATGTTTCTTCAACATTTATAATACATTTCACTGGAAAACTTATGCATGTTGTCATCAAACAGACAAAAGTTAACATTTCACAAAACATTTTCGCGGATTATTCATGTAAATGTCACTGTGCACTGTTTCTTTAAAAATCTCACATTATTGATTTTTTTTTTTTATATTTGACCAAACACTGTCGTTGAAAAGTTTTACAGTATTTATCTCTGGCTCTTAATGCATTGACCAATCACATTTGTGATTACTCGCAAACAGTGTGACACGTTAAAATAGCAGGACAGAATGTGAACACGTTTTTGCCATTTGAAGTACTGCATCAAGGTTTTTTGCGTGCAGCGTGGGGCAAAGCAAGACGCATGTGTCTTACAAACTGCCCATGGGGGTGCTGTTAATGGACAGTTGCTGTGGTGGGCGGGGCTTAATGGATCTGTTAGCCAAGTATTAGAAGTTGTTACGTTTCAAGGATTACTAATCATTCTTCTGAGTAGCTCCTTTCTAAAACGTTCTCTCTTATAAATGAGTAGCTATCAAATACTAAATCAATATCGAGGCTCAGGATTGCATTCTTGTAGGGGGAAGACCACTCTCTCAGAGTAAAGGGCACTGCGGTTAAAAAAATCAGATTGTCTAGTGTATTATTTTAAAGGGGAACTCTGTCTTTGTTTTGGAAGAGTCAATAAATTTCCAGCCTGTAGTTTCATTAAACACACCAAATAATCAACTTGTGAAAAACAGGTGGTGACATTTTCTTTGTGGAAGCAAAAAAAACAACCTAGTTGTGTTTTGCCATGGAGGTTTGTGCATGTTTCATGTTGTGGCAATCAAAATAAGGAATGCTGATTTGTGAAAGGGTCTTCTAATACCTTAACGTTGACAGTATTTGAGATGGAAGTGTTTCTCTGAAAGACTGGTGCTGTATGAACTTTATTAAAAGTAGTCATTTTTTTTTCCCCCGGATAACTATCAATGTCTTTAAGAGGGGCACCAAGGCAAGCCAAGGGCAGTCGAGGCAATTGTGGTCTCAAGGTCAGAATCCAGGGAAGAATGCGGTAACAGTTTCAATCAGAAATAGTTTATTGAACACCGAGTTATCTTTCACCCATTATAACCTGATCATTCCCTTTCAGTATTGCTCTTGTTGACCTGCTTGAGTTATTTGATGCAATGTCCGTATGGAAATACAAGTGAATCCGTGGTGGATTGAATTTAATTTGATTATATTTATAGACTGAATTTATGGTATTCATCCTGCGGGTGTGGAATTAAACAGAGCCCTGAAAGAGAGTCTGCCACTCATCTCCCCTCATCTTAATTTCAAAAAAGGTATCCTTTCATTTTGTTGACAACAGGAAACTATTGAAAACGACAACTGTTTGATTTGTCAGTTTCATGTGCATAAAATTAAAAGAGCTCCAGTACACTCAACTGGAAAGAGATCTTAGGAAGAACAGTTGTAGAGTTTTCCCCTACCACCACCACCCCCTCAGACTTCGTTAAAAGAGTCATCAATAATTTTTATTTTTTTTTTACGAGTATCGTTGTTTTGCTATTAGTGGACAATAAATGAAAACCCTCGAGACTAAAAAAGAAAATGAAACTTAAAAGAAAAAGATACATTTCTCGTTCAAACAGGAAGGTAAATTAGACCGCTCGGAGTGATCGGTCCATAGCGCCGTCGTCGCGGAGATTTACATATCTTTCTGGAGGACCCATTCTTCATATACATTCATGTAGCCGGGAGCTGTTGTAAGGTTACCCATATGACAAAGCAGTTTGTTTTTGCAGCATCATGAGCACAGCCGATGTGGCATAGCTCGAGTGAGAAATTGAATGGCTGAGAGCATTTATGAGATCAATGTTTGTTACAACTTGCGAGCTTTGCCGCATAATGATGGGGCCTACATGTATATATTGCTTTGATTAAAGTCGACAACTTTATTTTTTGCGCGTATTCTCATGGGTGTTTTTTTTGGTTTTTTTTGCGAGACCGTAATTTAGTGTACAGTTCAATTATGTCGGTCAACAGTTTGCAATAATTTTGTTTCTTAATGTTTACTCTTTTTATTATGAGGTTTTTTTATTTGCGGTGAGGGGGCAGTGAGTGGGGGGGGGGGGGTCCGGTGATGTATAAGGCATAATTATATCTTAAATCACGGGTTAAGGTTTGGATAGAAACAATGTTTGACTTGTGATAGATTACTTTAGATAAGCCATGGTTCTTGTTTAAGATGTGCTGGGGAGGTGATGCAGATTGAGTTCAATGTGGACAATATATGTCTAAAGTTAAGTTCTCTGACTGGAAGGGTATCTTCATCTCCCTGTGATTTTGTTTTTGTTTTTGTTTTGTTTTTTGTTTTTTGGGGGGGGGGGGAGGTGTGAACAAAAATTTGTTGCCATTTAATTTTTTCGAAAGGCAGCATGAACCCAAGTGATAAATTCTGAAATAACAGCTTAGGAATGAAGTTGGGAACCATTTGAAAGTCACTGTGATGCGAGTTAACTATTGCTAATCAGATACAATGGAG